>JAMKCH010021985.1:0-47190 GCA_023653785.1 Ophioderma brevispina
TTATTATTATTATTAATGTGTATATTTTTTTTATATGTATGTTTCATGGCATTAAAATCACCTTTCAGCAATAAAAGACGAATGTGGAATTAATAAACCATGAAGAATAAAAAATCATATTATTTTGCGATAGGAGTTATAATAAACCATCAATCAATTATCCAATCATATTATATAAATTACATCACTCATGTAGTCCTCTTTTATAACGTTTAAATGGACCGACGATTTAGCCCATCTTAAAACCTATCTGTTGGTAAAAGTCTATATTGGCATTATTCAATTTTAACTGAAGTTTCTTTGTCCCTTAAGCCCTACTTCTCTAACCTAAAAGAAGTTTATTTGGATGGTAATTTGCCTATTGTGTTTATTTTTCGTTTCTTTATCACTGTGACCGGTGAAGTGGTTACGGTGTACTATCGACGGCCAAAAAAAATAAATAAAATGAAAAAAAAAACAAAAATGAAAATAAAAAAAAAAAAAATTGGCCACCTGACGTCTTGTGTCGCCCTAACCTCACTGGAAAAAGAAACGTTATTTATGACTGTGGGCCAGGTAGTGACGGTCAGGGGTGGCGTGCTCTGATGTCGCACTGACCCCGCACTGCACTCAAGTATCCATTACTGCAAATAAACAATTGTTCAATAAACCAGGTGGTGCAGAAGCCAATTTTTCGGGCCCATGCCAGGCTAATGCCTAAAATTGTTTACCATACTCCCCTTTTTTATATTAGAACAGTCTTATCAAAGGTGCCAATTTCCTTTATTTCCCAGAAAAAGTACACACATACTATAATAATCAACATCACCAACTGGACACTTAAAAAATTGGAATAAGTTGAGCTATTATATGTAGTAACTTCCTTGTTGCAATGTAACTCCTAAAGCACTTAAATAATTTGAGCCCCAGATAAGATATCTGGACAATATATAGACCAAGCTTCTCATCATCACCTGTGTCTAATATGTATGTTATTTGGGGTTGTATGGCAGGTTTGTTAATCAACCCTGCGGATCAAGGAAGATGGCTGCATCATGCGCAATAGATATTTTCACAAAATCCCGGCGATATTGATAGAGGAGTTTTTTATATCTATTTCATAGGCCCTCTAATGGGAAATAATCTTACAAGAAACCTTTCTTTTGGAGTTTACGACTATATCATTCGCCTGTTCCGGGGGGAGGGAGGTTACCAACCCACCCCCTGATTTTTGTCGTAAATGACAAACCCATCATGCTTGTTTGGTATATCAGTGCTTGTAGCTACACATGTCCTTTCTTCAATAAAGTACAACCTAAATCGTTTTAAAACAAATGACAAAAAAAAGTCATAGTGCGTCCATAACTGTTGATTGTATATAATAGAAGTAATACACATACTCTAAAAATAATAATGATATCCAAATATTGTCAGTAATTTCTCTATTATAAATATACATCATAATTAACATAAGTACCCTTTTTGGCCCTTTTTACCATTCATGTATAGCAGGTGCGCAACCACCCCCACACCCTCCCCCACACCCAAATCTTCCGACTTTGACGGAAACCCCTAGTGGTACCTCCAAGTTTTTCGCTAAACTGCCACGCAATGGAATAACTTACAATTAAATAAACAAAGCCGATATGGATCAATATATTATAGTCCTGTTCAGACATTTTCAAGGGGGGGGGGGGGTTGCGGGGCCAGACGGGGTCGCCGATGCAATTTTTCTGGACCGGGGACATGGGTCCGTTTCCATTAGACACGTATAATGTCATTTTATTGGGGGTGACGGGGAGGGGACAAATTGGAGCAGGGTTCTGAGCAGGGGACACGCAATCGCCCCCCTCCCTGCCACTGCTCCAGTCATCTACCAAGGATACCACCCGTTCCCTGAACAATCACTGTACTAAATTCAACGGGGTTATAACAGGCGTAGGAAGGATCAAAAATAACAATTGTAATTAATACCCGTCTAGAAAAAATGAATTTCTTTGGGGGAAAAAGAAAAATAGGTTAGTAGTTGGGGGGGGAGTAAGGTAAGGAGTTAGGGGTGGTTGGTATCTATGGCACACTCGTTTCACCACCAGACTATTGAGAAATGAAATGAAGATGCAGCTTTGTCAGTAAGCTAGGGGGTCCAATTGTGACGTCAAAAGAGCATTTCTCACGTTCTCCCACCACACTCACCCCTGGCTTCAAATAAGATATTGCCGCTTCCATTTCATCGCCCCCAACCACAACAAACAGCAAAACGATCACATTTTGGTGTGAACAGTCTAATCTGAGACGAATATTGCCGCGAATTTCAATTAGTTATGCGACATGCAATAATGACGGCATAGCTGCAGTATAGTCATGATCTCTACACACTGGAGAGCAAGCTCCACGCGATTGAATAGGCGAGTCGGTGAATATACCGGAAGTTGCGAAGCGTCCCCTTTTGATCTACCCAAACATTCACTCGGTTGCACGGTTCTATAGCGATGAGTATACCATGTATGCCTTTAAAGTACTTTTTCTGGCAATATCTGATAATATACCAGGAAGTTTGCACTTGTATGGTATGTGCCCGTTTTGCTGCTGAAATTAACGTGAGTAGAAGTAAAAACAAATGTTATTCTAGGCAATTTTGCGACCGCCGCATAGTGAGGGTTACACGTGTAGCTATATTATACTGCATGCACTTGCATGCCACTCTACTTAGACTATGTGCTCAAAATGCTATAATCCATGGGAATACCAGATGGAGCACTAATACTTCTAGTTCACCATGAATTAAGTTTTACATTCAGCGGGTGACTTTGCTGGATGACATTGTAGAGAAATGGATCAAAAATTAGGCCTATTGGGATAGCTTGTGACTTTTATATTTATTAAACACAGTCACTAGACTTGCTTATAATCCCAAGGTCAAGGACAAACATTTCAGTCCTTACAATTTTAATTTCTCCAAGTTGATGTAAAACAATGATTTTTTTTGTGCAGTATAATGAACCCCCATGACTGCAGTTCATTATCTTTCTCTTCAAGCAAAAATTTTATCAGACGGGGGGGGGGGGGGGTTCAGGGGTTTGTGGGAGTTACCCGTGCTCATTCCAGGGGTTCTAAATTGACCCCCTAAAAAGGACTAAACAAGGACCAATTGCAGTGAAAAAAAACCTCTACACGGGAGTGTGCGGATGCCATTTTTGTTTAAAATATCCTTAGTCTAGTTTCAGGTTTTTAAAAAAAGGGGACAATTTGCCAGTAAAATTATTCCCCTTGTGGGACTGTTCTCAATACGTGACACACTCGGGGTTTATTTTGCTATTGTTGAGGTTACATTTTCCTATTTTTTATCATTGAAACCAGTCACAATCACAACTTAATTGTCCCCTTACAACTCATTATTGTGAATTATATACCCTAGGAAGGTTTTCCGCATTTGAAGCTATAGTCGCTCTTTTTTTTGGAACGGGGCATTGGTCCCCCGACCAAAATTCAAGACCCCCAGGGAATTTGATTCAAATAAGAAACGTGCATGCCTGTAAAAGAGATACAGGTGCATTTCCAGAAAAGAAAAGAATGCTTACCTCTCGTCTACCTGAGCCTATTTTCAACAAAACAATTTCTATGGAGGGGGAAACCCACCCCCCTGTGATTTCCTTTTTACCACTTAGCCCCCGGTTAGGCCATACTCCATGAATTTTTTTATTTTTTTTTTTTTTTTATTGTCTGTGAGCTGTGAAAACCTGAAATATGGCATTTTAAAGAGCTTTTAAAACATTTTAATTCATATTTGTTCGAAATACCAACCAATTCGAACATCCAAATCCCAATAATTGACAACATTGACCTTACGCGCGATTAGTCGCCTAATTCTGTCCCTTTTCCATAGTGTCCCTATTCAGTTTGTACGGGCACGATCGGGTTCTTGGCTAGAGCAAAGGGCCGCCGTGCAATTTACGGTTTCCTCACGTTCGAGCGGCGATATAGCCTATCCAGTGTAAGAGATCAGTGGTATAGCTGCACACGGCAAGGGCCATTGGGGTACGCAGGCAGAACAAACAGCGATCAAGATCAAGTCCCACTAACCTCTCAAGTCTCGTCTCATCCGTGGCTGGTTTCCGGATTTGAATCCCCAAGCCATTTTATATAGCAAACATTTATTTCCCTTTCACATTCAATTTTTTTTCACACACGTACCCAACGACGCCCAAAAAACAAAAATTCCATGGTGAAAAAAAAAAATTCTAAAAAAAAAATCTTAAAAATTCTAAAAAAAAAAAATCTTACAAATAATTACTAAAAAAGAAAGAAATTCTAAAAAAAAATTCTAAAAAAAAAATTAAAAAAAAAATTCTAAAAAAAATATAAAAATGTTCTTAAAAAAATTCTAAAAAAAAAATTAAACAAAAATTCTTAAAAAAATTTAAAAAATTCTAAAAATAAAATTCTAAAAAAAAATTCTTGAAAAAAAAAATTTGAAAAAAAAATCGAAAAAAAGAACATTATTTTTTTTTTTATTTTCATTTTATTTTTTTTTTTCATTTTATTTATTTTTTTTGGGCGTCGCTGGTACACCGTACATTAATACCGAAGCCCCAGAAAGGGACATGCGTAAAAAAAAAATAAATAATGACGTCGTACGTGATAATATCACGTATATCACGTACGTAGTAAACAAAAGTTTCACGACATACGTAAAAAAGGTTTCACGGATGTACGTAATAAATAATATCTCGTACCTACGTAATAATGTTAAGTCGTACCTGATATAACGTACGTACGTAATATTATTACGTAAAAAGTTTTCCCGGAGTAGTAATAAAAAATATCACGTACGTACGTTAAATATTACGTCCGTACTGATATCAGGTATTAGTAATCCACGTGCGAGTAGTAAAGTTACGGGGGGGGGGGGAGTCTAAGGAAACCACGTTCCCGATGGGAATTTTTGCACGAAATTGATACCACATGTGAGAGGCATTAAGGGACAACCCCAATCAGCATAAAAATGGAATTTGTGGATTTTGGTGCATTAGGGCACAAAGCATTCTTTTCAAAGCAAACAAATTGTGCAAAAGGACGGAAAATTCCAATGCGCCTTGCGCTTAAATCCCAAACATTTGAAAACGTTTTTTTGTTGATATCTATTCTAGAAGACCCTAATAAATATACTTTAAACACAAAACAGCAGATTTAGGGAGAAAATCTGTATTTTTTACGGGTGTTGCAACTTGGAAGATGGGTACGGTAGGGCCTTTAGTAGAGTGGAATTTGGCAAAACGTGTTCGGGTTGCCCCTAACCGGACTCTTGCCTTTCCTTGGTAATACTCTATCACAACTTATATCACTGTAAAGCTCATGTCATGCTGCATCTGAATGAAAATGATGTTGTGATGTGAAATTTGTAAACCGGTGTGTGTGTGTAGGGGGGGCTCAACTAGGGGTCATTGCGGTCATCCAGAGGTTCTCTGAGGTCAAATTTATGGAAAAAACACTATATCATCTTGACCTATGACTAAAATCATTATTTTGTCAAATTTGGTTCATTGAAGAGAATACATTTTTCGATTATGCGAAAACCAATGACTAAGCAAATGCGGATTTCAAATTTGGGAAAAAACGGGCATTTTTGGTCATTTGTTGCCTTCTTTTTGGGCAAAAATTTGATTTTAAAGATAATTTATAGCTCATATGATTAATTTTCTCTTTGGGGATGTTAACTTGTCTTTCCAAAAACTGCCCCCACATACTCTCCATAGAGCAAAAAAAATTCATAGGAATACACAAACACATTCTAAGTATTCTGGGGCAAGGCAAGACCTTTAAATCCAAGAAATAAACCGTCTTTTCAGGTCAGGATTCAGATAGGAGGCCTACCATGTACATTATATGCATCATTCTGTCGGGAATAGGTGTCATTAAAGAGAAGGAAGAGAATAAGAAAAAGAGAAAAAATCAAAAAAAGAAAAAAACTAAAAAATCAATAAAATTTTCAAATTTGGGCCAAAACAAAAAAGGTCATTTTTGTCATCTTTTTTGCGCATTTTTGGGCAAAAATTTGATTTTGAAAGATTGTGTTCTCTACTATCATGATATAATATGCGCTTTGGGAGGGAGTATCGCAAGTGCCTTATATACAAGTAAATCTGCAAAACCTTTTCGTTCATTTAACACATGCTGGGCGGAGTCAAAGACCATAACACCCGTAAATTTTGCTTATTGGCGTTCGCTTTTCATACGTGGTGATTGGGTACTGCATAATGGAGAGCTATGTAAGGATTGGCGGGACGGTAATAATGTGCAAATAGACGCGATTGTTTTAACCTGTGAAAGACCCCCGTTTCGCGTCTCTCCAGCAGTTCCCAAAGACCCCCATGTTGAAGATCATTCAGTTCTTAAGGTCCCCTTTTCAGAAAATTTGACTCAGAAGCTGGAATTTAGCTAAATTTGCAAATCCTAAGCCTGCATAATTTCTCAAAAACTTCTCACATGTTCCCAACCCCATGACTCGCCCGCACCGGAGAGACAAAATCAGTCCCAAGCACCCCAAGTTTGGGATAATCGGTCGGACCGCACATACATACCTGGCAGTTGCTGCAAGTGTGAAGTGAATCCCCCCCCCCCCTGGTTGCAAAATACCAGTCATTTTCCCATAGGAGTTTGTACTAGAACTGTTTTGCAACGTCCACGGTGAAATTGTTATTTTCAGCACATAAAGGGGTTTAATTATTTCAATGTTACTACATTATTGTTTCTTACATGTATGTGTGAACTTTTTTGATGTTTAAATATTTCTAGATGACGTCCGATAGTGCCCAAAGGGGGTCCATAATATAATTAATAATAATAAGAAGAAATAATATAATATATATATCTAATTATAATAAATAATAATAATAATATAATGATGATAAATAATATGGAACCCTGCTAATTGAACCCCCACTAATTAACTCATTAACGGCTTCTGCCGATTTAAAGTCTTTGGTATGAAACGAAGCGCATTTACAAGTCAGACAATTACCAAAAAATTCGGCGCAAAATCCACGCGTTAAGCGGCCAGTGCTGAAAAAAACAAACTTTTTGGCGTCCATAGGGGGACCCCCGGGCCACTTAAGTGTTAAAACCTCATCATGAGTTTCTTAACTAATAAGCTTTTCACAATGTAGACTTTTACTAGCATGATACCTCTGATAATTTTTCTGGCGTGCAAGGAATTTGAGTGTAAATTTGAATTTTAACACGTTACCTGGCTGCTATATATGAAAGACCAAATTACATGATCGATTTAATAAAACACGTAATTTACATGCCTACGATGGAATGCAAACTCTGGTAATGACGAAATAGTCCATTATACTGGTATTCTTGTATACTCTGTATTCAATTTAAATAACGTAACGATTCTTGTTTCCATGTGACAACTTTTCATTTCTTCATAAACGTCGAACGAATCCCAAGGTTCTGGGGATTATCGTGGGATAGAACTACAATCATCAATTGCCAAAGTCTAGAGTCACCCAACCTATTGGTTTTGTAGTTGTCGTTATGTTTGCGCTTAACCATACGGCATGCGGCAGTGCAAAACCATAAAACCTATTGGTAACGTTACGTTAGTTATTACGTATGTACGCGATATTATTACGTAGGTACGTGGTATCATTTTACGTACCGTACGTGAAACCTTTGACGTACTAGCAATATTTTATTCGTACGTACCGCAATGTTTATTGCGTAAGTACGCGTATTATTACGTACGTACGTGGATCATTTATTGCGTACGACGTGTGAAACATTTTTACGTACGTACGTATATTATTATGTACGTACGTGACACTTTTTACTACGTACTAATATATTTATTTTTTTTTACCATTGTCCCTTGCTGGGGCTTCGTTACATTTCAGTCAGTGTAAGCAACTGAAAAATTAAAACACAATATTGCAAATTACCATCAAAACTTCTTTGGTTAGAGAAGTAGGGGCCTAAGGGAACACAAAAAACTTCAGTAAATGATAATGACAATATGCTTTTTACCCACTTCTACTAGTTTTTTTAAGATGGGCTAAACTGTCGTCCTTAAATCCTTTAAACGTATTATAAAAAGAGGGAGGGGAGTGGAAGGGATGAGTCGAAGCGGAGGGAGGATAGGTGTGAGTTGAGGGGGGAGGAGAAAACGCGGAGCGCAATATAAATAGAGGAGGGGGGGAGGGAGGCAGGGGGGAGGAATGCACCGGCGCAGCGGAAAGCGAAGGGCCAGGAACAGGGACAGAGAGAAAGAAAGAGAAAGGAAGAAGAGAAGAAGAAGAAAGAGGGCGGAGAAGGCGCAATAATTCTTCAAGAGAAACTAGGAGCCGCCATAACAGGTTACAGAACAAATCAAAACAAAAAGCTAGAGCATGAAAGGCTGAGGAAAAAGGTGGAGGTTTAACAGTCTCTCTCGGCACTCGCACTTGTAACACATATTCCGTTACTGGTCAACCCCGGAACAGTCAATAACCGTCGTTGTCGGCGCTGCCGCCCCTCAGGTCATACTTCTGGTATCGTATTCCTTTTCGTATCGCGGGTCAAAGTTAATGTCACGCGGACAAGTAACAATACAAAGTTCGTTACCCAACAAAGGGACATATAGCAGCGTACCAGCCACCAGGTAACCCATTTGGTGTTACTTAAAGTGGCATGCAATAATTTGTCAGTCCAGACCCTAGCTGTTGTTTTTTAAAAACTCGGCGTCGCTGGCTACAGGAAAGAAAGAGGACGTTCATAGTTGTTGTAGTTTAGGAACATTATTTTACACTAGCAAATTGTTGTATATCGCGCGCGATTTGAAATGGGCAAAACGGCTTATCGTATAAGCCTTTTAAGTTGCCTCACTTTACCACACCAATACAGTCCGATATTTGCTAGCGTCGCAGAGCCGATTGCGATTGTAATCTGACATCTTTGATTTCTCTTTGCTCTAATTGCATGCGGGACGGGAAGGGAGAACAAGGACTAGTCTCTTACACATCATAAAATGCCGACAACGTATGATTTTCCTGTTATGCGATATCGTGGAATACAGCAGCGGTTAGCGATGACGTCATATTCTTGACCGGATGTGTTACGGTGACCAGTTAACGGGGACAGGGTTTCCTAGTGCGATGTGCGAGAGAGGAATGTTTAAGCTGACGTTTAAAGTCTCTTTTAAGCTTGGGTGAATACTAACGAATGCTTGGAAGTGATTTCCAAACAACTGACGCAGCGAAATGAATTGAGCGTTCACCAGCTGATTAAGGTTGACACGTGGAAAGTTTCAATAACCTTTTCAAAGATGAACGGAGTGAACGTGATGGTGGGTAAGTGAAAGCACAGATGGACAAGTGATAACGGCAAGGTACCCTTTCGATGAATGCTTGAGCAAAAACGGCCAGTTTGAATTTATGCTAATTCCCGGGAGCCGTGAAGATCCATAAAGCAAAGGTGTAATATGGTTAATGTTTCGTTTCTGAGAATCGGCGGAGCGCACAATTTGGATGTTGTGGGGGGCCCGGTTTTTTGTTGTGTTTCTTTTTTTTTTTAAAGTGTATTTTTGGAGTTTTGTTTTTTTGTTAATTACATTGTGAAGAAATTAATCTTGCAAAAAATAAAGACGTGAGATGATGATCGAATTTACCAGAATCGAGGTTGCTTTTTAGGATAAGCAAGGTCTAATACACCAAATCGTCTTAAAGATAAATATGCGTAACGGCAAGAGTCACGAATATGGTTTTTTTTTTTCAGACATCAGGGATAAGGGATGATCAAGTCGAACACCGAAGTAATGACAGAATTTTGAAAAATGATGTTACGGTCCCAAATCCCATGAATAGTATTATCACAATCGGCATACGAGAAAGCCGTAGCAACGGTCCATCACTCGTTTGTCAGGATAAGATTAAGCTATTACGTGTCATCCAACAGCCAAAATTGGCATAATACATTCTGAATAGAGGGCTTTAGTTGACACAAAATCCTCAGGCGCCCCAGGAATATGAAATCTGGAGGGTATCATCGGCGTAATTGTGATACGAACAATTGTATGAATTTATAACATCAGTCGAGCGATTGAATACATATACAAAAAACAAAAACGGCCCGATACCGAGCCTTGCGGACTCCATACAAAGCGGAACGCGATTTGAGACATTTACCAGCGACATAACAAGACTGAGAGCGAGGGAAAACATATAGGTGAACCAAGGATAAGTAATTACCTTTGATACCAAAACTCACTCGAGCCGCATGAGGAGGAACCAGAATGGTCAAGCGTGTCGAACGCAGCACTGAGGTCACGGAGTGAATAAGTGAGACTAAACTTCTTCGTCAGATTTGGTTCACAAGTGTCGATGACAATCAGTACTGCGGTCTCACGCTGTGGACCCTTTCTCTACGCTGATTGGTTAGCGTCCAAAAGCTCGTTGATCTACGAGGGTTTCTGTAATTGGCTAAAGGAAACTACTTTTCAAGTTATTTGAAAAGAAATGAGCGTTGAAATTGGTCTGTAGTTTTTAAGGTATTGCGATCAAGTCCATATTTCTTTAAAATGGGAACAATGATGCCGTGTTTTTAAAAGTTGAGAAGGAACAGTACCAGATACAAGGGACTCGTTACTAATACGAGTTATGAGAGGAACTAGATCGTCGGCACACTCCTTAAACGCAGTTCAGTTGGCAGCGATCCCAGTATCTACAACCTTTTGTTGGGCATTTTCCTCAACGATGTGATATATCATGCTTCAGAACAGGAGAAAATTGATCCAAATACGTTCCGTCATAGCCACCAACGAAGGTTTTGGAGAATTCCGATAATCCTTTTCTCTCTAAATCGCTGCTTTTTAATCGGAACAGTATTGGCCAAACTTAAACTTGTTCAGGGGAGTAGTTCATGGGGGATTTTTTTGATGGATAAAGTACACGATTTGATTTACCAGAAGCTGATTTAGATGATTGAAGAGCTGTTTAATTGAAAAGGGAACATTATCAGATTTGGCTAGCAAAGATTGTCTTCGCAGCAATGATATGATCTTTGCTACCATTCTCTGCTTTGCATATAAGTCCTGTTGATAATGACGGCTCAGTTTTGCGCCCCCGTCGCTCATCAACGTCGTCTTCTCCGCCGGCATCTCCTTACTTCAGATGGTCAACCAGGGGCAACGGCGCATCCTTAACCGTTCGCGTGTGTTAATTAAATCACCAATGCAAAATATATAAACTGACCAGCTCTAGGTTCGGAATTAAATTTCAATTATATAAATATGTGAATGCAAAATAGTGTGCATACCATCATCTCATTATTTTTTGAGTAAAGTCTTTAAAATCACATTCATTCCTTCATTCACCTTTATTTTACCACGGAGGCCCAGTTCAACCATAAGGCTGTTTTCCTAAGGGGCCGTGGTTACAACAATTACCAAAGGTACATACAATGCCTTGAAGAACAACAAAATTAAACAAAAAATCAATGTACAAGGCTTAGATGAATGGTGCCTTAATTATTCTTAAATATACTGAATGTTGCTGATTTTTGAAGTTTAGCACATATTGTTCCCAAATTACTGCAGCCTCTGTAGGCATAGATTACGTTTCTTGTACTCCGTTTTGGGTTGTGGATTTGTAACATTATAATCATGCTGTGACGAAAGTTATAATTATTGCTAGTAATGAAAAAATGCAGAAAGATATTGGAGGTGCTAGGTACAATTTAAAATTTTGGTAAACCAAGAGCGAACCATTGTACACTTTGTCTATGGAAAGACTTGCAACCAGGTGATTAAGAACTTCATGACTATGGGTAATCCCAGGCTACACCACAGATAATACGTGCTGCCCTGTTTCTGTATAATCTGAGACGATTTTGCTATGTAGTACCTACAATTTCCTTCCTCTCCCAACAACATGCAATTTATTCTAAGTGTGGCAGGACATGGCATTATAGAAAAGTTAAAGTTCGATCTCATTTGGGACAAGTGACTTGCATTTTTTTAACATAAACATACCCTTTAATTGATTTTTTGCGAACATTTTTAATTTGCTGATTCCATGTCATTTCGCATCAATGATCACTCCCAGATGTCTTAAATTCATGCACGCTTTTAAGACTGACATTATTATTTGAAAACAATCATTCTTTTGATCTGTAACGTATATAAACGCTGTCTTGAACCTATACATAAATTCTGACTTACAACATTAAGAACTAATTTTTTTACGTTCACCTTTGTTTAAGTGTGAAGATCTTCATTAATACCTTTTGAAATACATCATGGAGTGGAAAGCATATGATAATGGTGTATCGCATACATACAACTTTACAATGGAAAGTATTTTCGGCAAATCATAATACAAATAAGAAAGCCAAGAGGACCATCAATAGAGCCTTGAGGCATTCCCACCTATATTGCAACTATCAGAAAGTCTTCCGTTGACGGCAGTATTTGAGTCGACACTTAAATACTTGAAACCATTTAATGTCAATATTTACTTACTCTCATACAATTTAAGTTATTTAGAAAAATGTTATGATTTACAGTACAGCAAATGCCTTTTTTAAGATCAAGTGTGCATAAACCAACCGAATTTTAACTCTATCCTATTTCCCCATACCATCTCAGTACATAATTAAAGAGCGTAAGTGGAATGAAGAGGCGAAAGCCAGACTGATTACTATTTATTCCAACATTTAAAAAGATCAAACAGCAAACCACCTCAAGCGCATATGTCAAAACTAATTCAAACTTCTATTTAATCAAATCACGTAAAAGATTTTCTTTAAAGGTTGCCGACCAAGGCTTTCTTCTAACTCTTTGATTACATTATTTTGATTGGTATTCGAACTATCTTGAGCATTTTGGCTGACTACTTTTGGGGAAAAATCACGACCTTTTGCATTGGTGTGCGACAAGAGGCAATCTTTTGGTACAAGGTTCCCTTCATCCCTCTCCATGTTAACGGGAGATTGAAAGCAATTACCTCTTTAGATATCTATTCCGACATCAATACATTGGTTTGAGTTTGAAAAAGGGTCAAAGCTCAGAGTCTATAAGGTCCATGTTATGCAATTGAGTTTTACTTAAATACCAATCACAATGTAAAGTCGAAGACATTCGAATTTGAATTTTCACGGACGGTTCTTTGGTTGTAAGAGTCTCGTAACTTAAAACGCCAATTGGAAGTAACTTTGTCTCCATACGCACACTTTGAAATTCAACGTTACAAGAAACAACAAAAAAGTTTGGCATTGGGAGTTAGTCGCACATCCGCAACATCTCCTCGCGAAGACCACCAGCCGAGGCAAGCATCACAATTTAAACGGAGCGGCCGACTTGAAAAGTGCTCTAGTTCGAGTACCCCTCCCCTCGGTACACAAAACAACAGCTACCTTTATTTGAGGATAAACATATGAGATTTCGAAAATATGGTTGTGGTTGAAATCTTTGGTGGCAGGGATATTTCCTAGCCCGAAAAATGCATTTTGGGCTGCAAATTAAGCGAAAAATTATTGTGTTTAAAATTTTTTCTAATAAAAACTATTACAAGCTTAATTTTTATGGTTCGTTTTTTTTGTATTGATATAATATTTTATACATGGCAGAAAGGGTTCAGTTATTACTCGTGTGGTGATGTGATAAAAATTGGTGTTTTTTTTAGGAAAAATATGATTTTGGGGGCTAACAATATAGACCGTTTATAATATTGTATAAAACAGAAAATCCTTAACACAATGGTCATAGATTGATATATTGCTCATGATTCATATTTGTTTTTGCTAAGATGTCTTGATTTTCTTAGTTTTTTTGTTTTTTTTTAAACTGATTTTTTTTTTACTCAAAAAACAACCCTGCCACCAAAGGTTTGTGACCAAAACCATCATTTTTTTTAAAATTATTTATTACTATCTTATTTTAAAAAAAATAAAAAAAATAAAAAAAATACCACACAAGGTAATATTGTGGTATATTGTGGTATATGAATAGTTTAATAGAACCTTAAATATTTTGTGTAGTTTTGGGTCAATGTAATCTTATCATTGACTTATAAGTTTTGGTAGCATTCACGTTCCCTCGTCCGCCCCGACCCGCACCATGTAAGCTATACTCACCACAGGTTTCCCCTGGGCCCACAAGTTCTCTTGGCAGCCCTGTACATTGTGGCCTATGGTGCAGCTGTTGTTGGTTATTACTGTGGTATATTGTGGTAATGATTAGTTACTCTAATTGGTATAGTTATGATTAATCAAACTAAGCATATACCACAATATACCAAATCAAGTTTGTTGTATATTGTGGTCTATGGAAGTGCAGGTATGATGAAAGTTTGTGGTATATTGTGATCTGTGATAGGCCACACTATACACAACCTGCAGTGTTGAATAGAAATGGTTGCGTTTTGTTGACCGTGGGGAGGGGTTGTCGACCATTTTGCAGTCCCAAACCTCTCAAATAATGGTAACAAGACATACATCAACTGAAGTTAACCCAATCACACCACTGTGAACTCGCGCACGGCTGGTGTACAATAAACCAGCTGGTTTTAAACTGTTGTTCTCAGGCTGGTATTTCTGATAAAAGCCTTTTACAGGCGGCGTGGCGCGGTGCGGTGGCGGCCAACTAATCTTGATCGAAAAAATTGCGTGATTTTTTGATATGTTATAAAGCAGAAAATTAATAGACAAACATTGTTATACAGACGACAAATGTTGGAGCTGAGATCAAACCCCACCGTAATATGGTTCTTGACTCATTTCTAGGAGGCCAAACCGGCCCCAACCACCAACGTAAATTGACCAAATAACATGGAAGTATGCAGCATTCGTTACTTTTTTATTTTTTTATGTATGAATCAGGATTGGGCTTTTGACCGAACACATGCATCAATACTGTTTGATACGTTTTGGTTAGTTGCAAAATTCGAGTTGATTTCGGACGGGTTCTTTGTTGTAAGAGGCTCGTACTTAAAACGCCAATTGGAATAACCTTGGTCTCCATACGCACACTTTGAAATTCAACGTACAAGAAACAACAAAAAATTTGGCATTTGGGAGTTAGAGTCGCACATCCATACATCTCCTCACGTAAGACCACCAGGCAGGCAGCATCACATATTACGGAGCGGCCGAGCTTTGAAAGTGCTCAGTTCGACGACCCCTCCCCTCGGTACAACAAAAACACCACCTTTATTTGGAGGATAATATATGAGATTTTAAGAAAATGATGGTTGAGTTTGAAATATTTGGTGGCAGGGATGATTTCTAGCCCGAAAAATTCATTTTGGGCTGCAATGTAAGCGAAATTATTGTTTTAAATTTTTTCTAAGTAAAAAACGATTAGCAATCTTAGTTTTATGGTACGTTTTTGTTATTGAGATAGATTTATACATGGCATAGAGTGTTCAGTAGTACTCGTTGGGTGATATGTGAATAAAAATGGTGTTTTTTTTAGGAAAAGATGATTTTGGGTGCTAAAATTCTAGACCGTTTATATATTTGTATAAAACAGAAATCTACAATACAAATGTCAGAGATTGATAGTATTGCATCATGATTAATATTTGTTTTGCTAAGATTCTTGATTTTCTTAAGTTTTTGCTCAAAAACGTGATTTTTTTTACTCAAAAAAACATCCCTGCCACCAAAAGTTTGTGACCAAAACCATCATTTTTTTAAAATTATTTATTACTATCTTTAGAATAGAAGTGGTTGCGTTTTGTTGTACCGTGGGGAGGGGTTGTCGACAATTTTGCAGTCCAAACCGCTCAAATAAATGGTAACAAGACATAAGTCACTTGAAGTTAACACACCAATGTGAACTCGCGCACGGGCTTGGTGTACAATAAACCAGCTGGTTGAAACTGTTGTTCTCAGGCTGGTATTTCTGATGAAAGCCTTTTACAGGCGACGTGGCGCGCGGTGGCGGCCAAGACGAAATCTTGACGAAAAATGCTGATTTTTTGATATGTTATAAGCAGAAAAGTTATAAGACAACATGGTTATAAGACAACATAATGTTGGAGCTGAAGAATCAACCCCACCGTAAGGGTTATTTGACTCATTTCTAGTGAGGCATACCGGCCCAACACCACGATAAATTGACAAAATACATTGAGTATGCCAAGCATTAGTTATTTTTTATTTTTTATGTATGAATAACGGATGGGGCTTTTGACCGAACACATCAATACTGTTTGATACGTTTTGGTTAGTTGCTATATTGAAAGAGTCTTGGCCGCCATCGTCTGAGCCCATAGACGATTTTTAGGTATAGCGCCACCAAGTGATTTTCTAATCCTCGTTCATAACGAAATGTTTTCACCCATTAATATGCTATCTTTATCAAAAAATAAGTCGCATTGAAATCTTATTCGTAAATATTGGTCATATTATCGATTGTTATTGTTTATATATCGAGTAGTATCTCACAAATTTATGTATCTGAAAACATCTCAAATATGTTATTATCTCAGCCTCGTTCGCAACATTGGAAAATCGCAGGTGTCTCTCTGGAAGTACGGCGGTGCGGAAAGTGTGTAGTCTGTGTCACAGACTCCGAAAAATATTATCTAAGTTAGTACTGCGCAAGAGATTAACGTTATCAGTCCGTCATCGCGAATGCGTGCAAATGAAACTAAATCTCAAATATCTCCGGAAAACGAAGGGGTTCTATGGGAATTTTTGCATCAGAGGGTCTGTTACTATGTTTTGTTTCCAATATGTACCGTAATTGGGTCTGAACCTATAGAACCTAGCGAGAAAATTGAACGTTTTTGTCGGGTACTTCGGTGCTCGCAAACACGGAAAAGTGAACACGCAATCGCTACGGGCCGCATCCATTTTCCCACAATGCATTTCGGTATTATTCCAGTGTTGAGAATTTTCAAACGCTGGTTTTAATTTACGTTTTCAATTTTAGAAACAGGCTATACGTACTTACCGTACCGCCGTACTCTGGAAGTAATCTCTTATAGCTCGCGCACTTTTTAAAAGGGCCGACATCCCCTTTGAATCCAGAGAACAAAGTATGGTTTTCTTTCCTCCCATTGTACACTATGCTAGGATGGCTGCGTCCTTTCCAGCTCCCTCGTTCGCCAAATGTCTGTTATTTCAGCATTTTTTTAATTCACGTGCAAAAAAAGAGAATTGCGTGCTCCTAGAACAACGTTTGATAGAAATACAAGGTAAATGTCTATAGTGCTTTAAAATATCCGTATGTATACGTCCTTGGCAAGCGATCCATGATAGTAAAATCTCTATAAACATCTTTTTAATAGCGATATTTTAGAAGTGCTTTATGTTGTAGCATTTTGCCCCGGCAATTAACTCAATTTATCAGTTTCCATCAAAAGCGCTTACTCCCACCTCTTAAGCGATTGAATTAATTTTGCGCATGGTTGGTAGTATTTTAATCATATTGATAAGGAATATCCGTCCCTCCCTGGTCATTAGGAAGTCGTCGCTTTTTCGGCAATTATAAGTAAGATTTTGAAATTACACTTGAATAAAAGCAACCTATCTTCTGATTCTTCATGAGATTACAACATATGTCTTTTACTTTAGGATGTTCGAGCCTATACCAGAGTGCACACTGCAATTGAGAGGACAAATGCAACTTTTGAAAACGTTAACCCAACACGATACTTCTTTCGCAGTTCGCAGCGAGTGGTGGTCATGTCTTTCCACAACGTATGGTCACTAGCATCATGAAACATTTCTGGCGCACTTGTCTGAAAGCCTCTGCACTGTTAGAAAAAATAACGTTTTTTAACGGTAGAATACCGGAATCCCAGCTGCCAGTATTCTACCGGTAAAATACGGTGCATCGTAGAAAGTAAATTTACTGTATTTAAGAGATTTTTGAGCATTTTAATGACTTTAACACAAAATACGTGTTTTCTTCATACAAACATCGATAAAACATCAAAACTTCTCTTCAATCATAACGGCAAATTCATCTTTAGGGTTGTTGTTATTTAACGGTAGAATGCCAGCAGCAGGATTCCGGTATTTTTACCCTAACATAAATGTTTTTACGTGGTGCTGTGCTCTAGTTAACATTGTCTTTGTCGTTCCGACTCCCAGTACCATCAATTTTTCCCGTCATTATGAGTTTTTACCAGAACGTCTCCTCAAAATATGACCGATGAATTCTGTTGCTATATTGTGTCTGTGTCCCATTTTTTGGTTTGTTTGGTTGTATTATGTGTGTGTTTAGTGATATGGATTATCTCCTATCCCGGGAAATATCATTCAGATTATTTTTTAAACATCATTTTCTGAATCTTCCAGTATTTTCTTCTTTCTTTTCCTTCGCTCAGTTCTGATCCAACAGCATGATGGGTTAATATGGGTATTTTAGTACTTTTAACCTTCATGGACAGCTTTTATTGATCAGGATACAACTCTTCATCTTTGTGAAAGCTTTCTTAACCATTCCTATCCTCTTCCTTTTATATATCGTTACACGCTGGCCGTCCCTGATGATATCCAGCGTCCCTGGATTTTGCCTATATTGGCCTGATACTGCCTAGTATTCTGCCACACTTAGAATTATCTTCTTCTTGATATTACCAACATTCTGTTTTCTTGCAATTGATTTTAACACCCTTTCAACAACTCTATCCAATTGTTAAATATTTTTTTGATAGCTGCCAGAAGAATGAGTGAATTATCCAGCTATATACTTCTCGTGTTATATTATCTATTGTTTTCAGCGTGCATTATTTTTCACGAATGCACTGGGCTCTGTCCAATCCATGGCACGGGTCGTCAGATAATGTACGGGTCATCAGCTAATGCACGGGTCATCGATAATGCACGCGGGTCACCACAATTCACAACTCTGTTAGCTACTAGAAATACCGGCAATCATTTGATATCGACCTACTGCTCACTAATCAATACAATGCCTGCATCGTAATCTACCCTCTACGAACGTAGTATCTACCATCTATGGTGTCAGTCTAACTTAATTCTTGTATACAGTATTATTTGAATTCACATGGCGCGACCTCATTCCAAATAATTTGATTTTGTACTGATCTCAATTCTCCGAAACGCCGTATATCTTAATTAACGAGAACAAGCTTTTTTTGTACTCTCAAAGACGATACGTTTGACATAATTTGATCTTAAATTCAATTCCTTATGTTATAATTTGTCAAATTAGAAGGCCTTTCAGAAAGTTTAGCTGCTAACTGAACTGCCCTACCTCTGTGCCGTGACGTCAGCGCGAGATTTGATGGTCGGCTCCAGTAAACCGCACGCGCTGGCTTAGCGAGGGCGTTTTTACACTTTCGTCCCGCACAAGATGGCATACATTGACGCGTACGTACAATCGCGTCATGTATGACATTATTGCACGGAGGTAGAGAAAGGACCTATATCATTTTCTATCTAATAGTTGCCCCATGAGAATTAAATTGAACTTCAAGAAACCCAAATTCACAAATAACATCGTTTTCAATGCAGAAATCAGTCATGTTTTTGTACATCCATGTCTGCGTTGGTCTTAACATCTACACAGTGGGCATTGCAATTGGTAGAAGAAAATTCATATGCACTTATATGCAAATCGTCACTGATGGGTTTTTGTTTTGGAAAAAGGTAAAGGGCAGTGCGAAAGATCTCTTTCTTTAATTTAATTGACGCGTTTCATCACTAATTGGTTTGTTTTGAACTGCCAGGGAGGTGCGAGAAGATTAGCCCCTCTAAGCGTCTTTAGAGAGTCCTGATTTTCTCGCACTTCCGACATTTTCAAAACCAACTAATCAACAATGAATTGCGTCCAGTCTTTTTGGCACTATTTATAGAGTTAAACTTTAAAATGCATATAAAAAAAATAAAAGTGTTTTTTTAATTTATTTTAAAACTACCTCAAAATTTAGATAAATTACGTTAATTATTAACTTAATTAATAATTATAATTAATTAATTATAATTTATTATAATACTATTGTTTTCTCAAAGTATAATGACGGATAAGGACCACGCCTCAGTGCCTTCGACAGGATAATCGCAATTGACCGTATGGGTCAGTACAGGAGGGCAGGCACTCGGAGCCTCCTGCTCTCGTTCTGCCTTCACTGACCCATACGGTCGCGTGTGATTATCCTGTCGAATGGCACTAGGCTAGGTCCTTATCCTTAAAATCTTAAAAACACTGAATTTAAATGTTTTGTTCTCAGAAGATTAGGCCTAAGGCTTAAGTAGTTTTAGTTTATATCATCTTTACTCCTTCATTACTACTTCAAGCACGAAACGTTGACAAAAATTTATGTAAAATATTTGTACTCACCGAAACATTTGTAATAGGGAAAAGAACCATTAAGAGACACTGCATATTTGGAAATAGTGCGCCCTCAGATTTTGTATATCGTTTTATATATATTGGCCCTCACCTGAAATGAATAAGCCCAATACACCCTCTTTATGTATGCAGGTGTAAACAGACGATTTCATAATAAAATTCAGCAACAAGGATCATAACGTTAAACACAAGAAGACACATCGATTTGTTTCCTTCGACATCCTCTCTGTTTGACCAGTCTGTCAACTTTGTGGCTTCAATATTATATAAGTATAAGGTCCTACGAATCTGGGATATCCAGGTAATAGACGATTTTGTTTGATTAAGTGGCGGCAAACCCACAAATTAGGCTAAACATTACTGCTATCTTAGCATCTTTATAAAGGCTCCTATTTATGTTTTTGGTAATAATATTTTTGTGTGTATTATAGAATATATTTGATTCTACCGAAGTCCTAGACTATCATGGCGCGCAAAATATGAACCAAATTTTAATTTTAGTTGAAAACGTGTCTGTGTCACTTTAAAACAAGAAAGGGTAATCAAATCAAAGTGATTGACGGTTAAACAAGGATAAATCGTGCATGCATAACAAGAATTGAATAGCCCGCTCATCAAGAATCCTGCAGTCATGTCCCTTTTCCCTGTTGCCATGGTAGCCTCAGCCGAACATACGGGTCTTTGGTGTCATCTGCGCAGAACTGTCCTCAAATAAGCGTTCGAAATATCCAAATTACCATAATTTTTGGTACCCCTGTTGTTTCAAATGTTATAAAATACCTACCATCAGTTTTATCTACAAAACAGCTTTTGATGCAGACGGCACTGTCAATAATGAAACTCAAGCGATAGCATGCCATGATCCAGATGAAATGGAAGGCAGTATGGTAAATTATAATAAAATCTGAAAAAAAAAATATCTCGAATACAATACAAAGTTGTAGAAACTATTGTATCGAAAAATTTCAAATGTGCAATTGTCAATTGTTATTGTAATTGAACAGGTCTATATTTTAAACTTCAAAATCTTAGCCGTTGACCAAAGGCGGGTCTTTTAAGAACCGACAATCGTGCGATTTAATTTTTCATACTTGCATGTTTATTATTGACTTTAACTCCCAAATGTAATTATTTTGAATATTGTGTTTGCAGACCTTTTGAATTGGTGTTTTTACTCATTGAAAGGGTTCCCTGTATCGAAAAAAATAACAGTATAAGTAATTTTAAACAACTCTCAGAACGGTTCGTTAAAATTTTGACCAACTATGTTTTTAAACAGGTGAACAGCCCCCACGTTTTAGTAATTTTTTACCCATTTTGTTGGGTAATGTAAAGTTATTTAAGCATATTATTGGGGCACTTTTTGCCCACTGTTTGGTAATTTACCCAATCATCCCAAATTTGTTAAAATTTAACCACCGTTCTGAGAGTGAAGTACCCTCCCTCGTTGGTCTATTATGCACCACTAGTATCCCAGAGTGTTTCCATAAGGTGACCCCCTTTTTCTGACACACATACACACTTTTCTGACACACATTTGTTCACGATTTTACAACTCCTGTAACTTGATTAAAGGTTTCTGAACACTATAATGGCATCCAAACTTTCTATGAGAATAAATGAAATGATTTACCGATTATAACGATTTCCATCTAAAATACTTAGTCTCTTTCATTCCCGATTCCTATAATTCCGTTGTAACAACACAAAATTGGCGCGCGCTCGAAGAGATGATACGTACCAATAATACTTGGTTTCCTATGCCAGAAGCGCCAGGTCCTAGTTAGCCCTAGATTTTTTATACAATAACCAGTTACGGTAGGCCTACCGAACAACCGATAGTATTTATCAAGGGACCTGTGATTAACAACCAGTCGAGACAAAAATCCTAAGGAAAAATAACCATAAAAATAATTAACTACGTAAAACAGAATAAAAAAAATAAATAAAAACAACAGAAAAAAACAAATTCGGATAAAAAAAAAATTCAGAATAATCTCGATCCTTGTAGTACAAAATATAAAAAAGAACCTCACAACATATTCAAGTGATAAAATCAAAATTAAAGTTCAGAAAAATCAAATTTAAACATTCCTTATTAAATATGATTATTATTAAAATCATTTGTTTTAAAATCCAGAAAAATTGAAAAAATTAAAATGAAAAAAAAATCAAATTGTATACATACCGGGGCGAAACAAATCCACGAAATCATTATTTAAAATGTAAAAAAATAATAATTAATAATAATAAAAAATAAATAAATAAATAAAAACTAAATAACCACAATATAAAAATTTTGTAATCAGTCAAAAAAAAGCTATAAGGCCGGTATGGGAGTTAGCACCTTATTGGCGACATTCTCGTCTAAAAAACCTCCCAGAAAATATAATTACTGACAGGCGCACGCACGCACACACACGCACACACACCCCTACACACCACACCAACACACTTCATTTCTCAACTAACTTTTTTCCCAGAGTTGTCGATAAGCAAGTGAGATGGGCCACACATACTGTATCCAGCCAACTGTTTCATATGATATAAAAATATCAACTTCCTTTAGTAAGTCGAAGAACGAGGATATGGATCACGAATGCCCCTTTAAAATTTTTAATATTATATTAGTTTGATTTATGATTTTGTATGTATGAAATATTAGATTATTTATCGCTATATTTATCCTCTTTTATAAATGATTATCACAATGGAGTTGGAGTGGTTATTATTGGAGTAGCAGTAGCAGTATTCTCATATCTTATCATACATCTTCACTATCTATAGTAATTTCCCCTCAACACCCTCACGCATGGTAGGGTTCCGCGTCCCGTCTGCAAGCTCGCAACGCGTTGTGAAGGCTTGCAACGCGTTGTTGTTTCCACAACGCGTTGCTAGATACTTTGCAACGCGTTGTGGGTCTAATTTCTGAAATACGTCAAGAAATTCGTCTTCTATTTGTCCGCAGCCGCAACAAACGCGTTGCTACTTTCTCGCAACGCGTTGCCGAAATGTCGCAACGGCGTTGCGGTAAGGCCTTTATGGCTTGCGATATACTCCAGTAGTTTGACCGATTAAATTCGGTACCCACATCACATTGTATACATTAGATTTTATAATTGTTATTTATACATATGCAATCTTTTCTATGGGTTATTTGTTTTTTCTTTGTTTCACTATTTTAAATGTATAATGTATGAACAAAATGAAATGGATATTATAAAAGCATGAGTGGTCAAAGACCAAAATTACAGGATTTATTTACCGAAAGGATCTTTGGATATTACCACTCACTTTACTTTTATCTAAATCTCACAATTCTGTATTGGAAATATTCTTATATCGAGCAACATCCCGTCGTTTAGGCGACCGCATCACCAGGCACCTTAGATATATCACTAAAAACTTTGCTGACCTCCCCCCTCCCCCCCACACAAACACACACACCCTTCATCAGCCTGTAAGACAACCAAATTTTAAAGTGTCTGCTGTATTCAAGCACGTGAATCCAACATGGAAAGACTATGCCGACACCGTCTCATATACATATTAGAAACATGCACCTAATTGACTTTTTTCGTTTTTTTAAACCAAAAACCTGTTGTTATGTCATTAGGTTGCATTGAGCAGACAAAAATAAAATTATTACAAAATAATTAAAATTTGGGGTTTTTTTTTTTTTTTTTTAATATTATACACACACTGGCCAACGGTATTGCAACATGCTTAAAATATTTATAGTCACATGCAAGTGGACTTCAATTTGGAGAGGAGTTCTTGACTACATATTACGTATATAATTAATGCCAATTTTTTTTTTAAAACAAATGTTATACCAAGAAAGGACCCATCTCGAAACCCTCTATACCTACCGCAAATCTGCAATACTTACATCCACTGTACATCAGCCTATGTTTTTTGATTCGTACAGATTTCTTGTCGAAATCTGTGGGATCATTAACGAGGTGAAGGTCCTATTGGACCTGCAGAAAGCATTTGACACCATCGACCATTCTCTGCAATAAACTTCAGGCTACGGGCTTCTGTTCGGTGGACTGGATTAAATCATATTTGAGCGCAATCAGTTCTGATCCACTCAACATTCCGCAAGGAAACATTTTAGGCCCACTCCTCTTTATCTTGCCCGTCAGGTCAAGGTGCAGGCAGTTGTACTGCTCGTCTCTAATAAAGATCCTCGAAATATTGCTGAACGGCTGAGCAGGAAGCTACATTCTTGTAGAGGGTGTTGAATTGGCAAAAATGTCATTACATTGGGTAAAACTGAATCAATCCTGTTTGGCTCTAATTCAGAACTTAAAAAATCCTGAAAAGTTTCTGTCATGTCATGTTTTTTTTTTTTTTTATCAGTCGAAGACCGGTTGTAACTTTTTTATGGTTCAGCCAGACTTCCTAGTCCACGTACAACGATAAAGATTAGGGCACTCGATTCAGTGGACTCTTTACGCAACATTGTTCGTGTCACGCTTTATGCCGTTCAACTATATTTTTCAAAGCAACTTAAATTAAGTCTGGTTTTTAATTCATTTTTTTCATGGACCGTCCCTGATATTTAAAGTCAAATTTTCATTCGCACCTCAGCAACCACATTTCTAATAAACAATCCATAAACAATCTTAATTAAATTTACACGCAACGTTAGTAAAGCTTGAAATTTTACAGATTTTGTGATTTTGCTGCCAAAAGAATATTTTTATCGATGTTTTGAACCCGAAAGTATACTAAACTGGACAAATCTACAAAAAAACCAATAGTGCAAGAAATGTAAATAACTAATGGATTGCAGGGAGGCAAGCTTGTAAGAGGGGTTCGTAAGTAGCTCTAATTGTACTGAAATTTATAACCAACTTTTTTGCCATATCCAAGGGATTAAAGGGTATAGATTGCCCTATCTGTGGGTTTAGTTGATTAGTATATAGAGTCATATAGTGCTGCTCATCAGGTGAAAAGGGGCCGTTAGATGGTTCTCCAACCAGGGCCGGAATAATAACATTTGCAATCATAGCTAAAATCTATCATTGGGTTGTGTAGTCACGTGATGACAAAAATAAAAGTGATGGAAATTTGCATAAACCAGCACTTTGCAAAATGTCCGTCCATTTTTAAAGTAAACGCACTTGCTATGGTGTCGGAATGTATGCTGTCTGGGTCAAGAGGTTCAATATGCAATTGCCAGAATTGTCTGAGTAATGAAAATTTTTATATACACGGCTATTTTTCAAGATGCGCGACATCTCGTCAAAGAACCGTGTAATGTTCTATTTGATATAACCTATGGAAGATTATTTGTTGTCAAATTATTTGTTTTTTCTGTTCTGGGTCAAGGAGTTCAATAAGACCATTCTAAACTGTAGGATGAATATAAAGGTGTTTTTTTTTTTAAATTAAACGCCCATTTTGGTTCTAAATTATAGCCCAATATTTTAAATACAAGGACCCAAAGTGTTACTTACTGCATGTCAATGCTTAATGCTTCCAAGTGGTACAAATAAATTAAACCCGATGCTTGATAATTAAATACCAACACAGAATCCTCTGTAACTCCTCCTTAGAATTTCCTAACTGCGGTGCCTTTATGTCCCCCTATGAACGAAAACCCCAAAACCATTGACTACCAATAGGTGTGGCCATGACCATTTTTAATTGTTCGAAATTCGGGGCCATTTACACTTTACATATTCTCTGAAACAACAAATATTGGTTTCTTTTTAAATAATACAGGCCTAAATATCAAAATTCCCATGCAATTCCAGATATATGTTTTTTGGGTGAATACATATCGAGTAGTTAAGGTGTCCCATTTTTGTGGTTGTCACATTGGTAGTCCATGAATAACATGACTCCCCCCCCCAATGACTCATCTGACAGTTTTTGAAATATGACTGTTGAAATCCTTGACCTATAAACCTCCGTTTTGTCACCAAAATCCGTCATCGTAGGTTGCTGTATAGCAATAGATAAAGGATTTTGCCTTTTTCTAGGTTTGACCATTTGGTAAATATGACGTATGAAAACTTCATTACTTTTATATTTACCTGACCCGTTTTTTAAATAGTTTATTGAACTCCTTGACCCAGAAAAGTTTTTAAATTTGACACCACAATCCATCTTCATAGGCTTATATAATAAGAAATGTAGGTTTGTGCCAATAAAATGTCAGCCCTCTTGGAAAGTATCGGCACATGCAACATTTGATATTTTGGGATAGTTTTATTGAACTCCTTGCCCCAGAACAAAATATTTTTACACCAAAATTGTCTTCTTAGGTGTTTTTGGCTTTAGGTGGCTTACAATTTGGGAATGGCGCGTATGCACATTGCCACCACTTTTAATTTTTGTAATCACCTGTTTTCATGAACTTCCACATCCCTACGGTCATTTTAGGCTATGATGACAAATGTTATTATCCAGCCCCCGGAGCACTCTCCTAAAATTGTTTGGTGCTTGGGTAACATTTTTAGAATGCTCCGATGCTTTGAAAATGGTCCCATATTCTTTATAGGGGGTTCGGTTTCCCAAAGGACCAGGCAATATAATACTGCACTCATTTCACCGTTTGGTCACGTAATTAGAGGTCAAAATGATGCAATGGTCTACATATACTACAGACTCATTAATACTTTCACATTAAAATGACAAAGGCAGAGCCAGTATGTATACATTGTATGTTATAGATATGACCAGAAAAAAATGAGACTAGTTTGGTCAAAATCGGAGCACTCTGCTGAAAGAAAAAAACCCCAAGATGAACTTCACCTATAATCCTTAAACTAATAACCCTTAGACCATGGCACACTATACCGTTTTAATCCTATTACCAATAATAATTGGTGTAGTTTCACAACCATTAGACCCTGTTTACTTTTGAACCTTTCAAACTTCCGCCAATGTATACATCTTTCCCACATTGTTTGATGTTTCTAGACTTCAGTTTCAATAAGGTTTTAAGAAGTAAATACAAGTATCAATTTTAGAATGTTTTTTTGTTTATCTTTAAAATTCATCGTATTTACTGGCAGTTGCAGCAGAGTGCATCCATACTGTCAGTAGGAAAACCGTAAATTTACAAAGATTGTCAAATATCATATTAATGACGCTTGTTTGCGTTATTTTGCCATCATTTAACTGTAAAGATGCAAGGGTGTCCTTAGTGTACATTAATAATGATGAAAAAAATATGTAATAATATCTTTTTCACATTCAAAATTAAGAAACGTCTGCATGATATCGGTATTTTATAGGCAGTCATATAAGTGTACAGAGTTTTATAATACTTTTTATATCCTTATTTACACGATTGCGATGGTTAACAAAGCAAATATCAACAACGCTGACAACAATTAGAACCACTTAGAGCAAACTTTAGACGAGAACTTTATTGTCATTCGGACGGCAAATCTCGCAAAAAGGTGTTACCACTATTGAAGTTGATGCCCAATTTGTTATTGTTTATCATTTGAAGCCATCTTGATCACGAGAGGTTCCTGCTGATTGAGTTGCTGTGATAGTCAAAGACTCTCCTACATCCCCGAGATCCTCCTTTAAAATATCAACCTTATTCTTTCTACCAAACATTTGTTTCAATCCCTTCTTAAAAAGTTTATTTTTAATTCCGTAGATTACTGGATTAGCGCACGAATTGCCGAGAGCGAGAAGCAAAAAGTAAGGGTACACCCTCATTTCAAAATAAGGTACGTTCCCAAGGCTGAAAGACAAATACATGACTTGGTCTGGGGTCCAACACACCACAAACGTTGCAACAACTATGAAGAGCGTTTCTACTAGATTCCTTCTGGCGCGATGATAAGGTAACTTCCGATTTTGCGAATTATCTGTCGAGTTTGAGTCCGTGCTGTTAAGTTTCTTGGCTTGGGCTTGTAGTGCAAGTAACATCCGCACATAAGCCATACACATGACGCTCATTGGGATGAGGTAAGTAAAGATGAAGACAATCACGCCAACTATGGCTTGTGAGGTTTTATCGCTCCAAAGTAGTAGACAGTCACCATCGCCTAATATCACAACAAAAACGGCGAAGAGATTGAGTAAAATAGCGATTACCCAAACAACTGCTACCGCATAGAGAGCCTTCTTAATATTAACATAACGTCTATACAGGATCGGGTGGCAAACAGCGAGATATCGTTCCAAAGTCACCGCTATCAAGTTGAAAATTGAAGCTTTTACGGCAATCCAAAAAATGACATTGGAAAATATCAAACGGCAATACAACTCACCCAATATCCCTCCCAAATGAGAAGGGTGAGGGAGCAGGCCCGGTATAGTTGCGACTGCCGCTATAATATCGCTTACAGCGAGACTAACTATGAATACTGTTGTGACTGTTCGAAGTTTGCGTATCCCAAGATACACAATCACAACCAGTAAGTTACCAAAAAAGGCAACGACTACTACCGTTACCTTACAGACATAGAGCCACATAGGGTCACTGGTTAGAACCATTTCTAGATATACTCATGAAAGATGCCCAGAACGGAGTAAGTCGGTTTCGTTTCTCACTCTCCCACTCTCCACAATGACTGCTTTACAAATTGACTATTAGCAAGAATACCAAGATTGATGACTTTTGCGCGTGTTCCACGGCCTTACATGCGTGAACAGATCAATTTTAATAAAGGAAGGAGTAGGATTGTCAGTCATGCATTGTCACGTGCATCAGCAGTATGCATTGCGTATTAGAAATGTTGTCAATAGACAATGCTCATATAAACACTATAGATTCAATTGCTAAACGTTTTGTTTAACCTACGTGATGTTTAAAATATGAATCCGCCAAATCTTTGCTACCAACACCGACTTTCTTATATTCAAGAGTTTGTTAAGAATTTCTTAAAGTAAATTTGGTTAAGACCAGTTTGGTTAATTCTCTCCATACTAAGCAACTGATACATTTTCAACTATAATTTAACAGTGTACAAGGTGGACCATGGAAGCAATTTGCAGCGATTAAATTCCAAAGCGCGCTTTCTGGTCGGATTGTGCTCATGTCACTGCTGGCGACATCTGGTGTCCAAATTAATTTTTATTTCTTGTGTAAATATTATCTCACGAATGGGATTGCTCAACCATGTGTTTTAATTGTGCATTTTATATTTCCGACTATACACCATCCATTGTCAACAGGGTTCATACAGGTTTTTGTCCCAAAAAGTTTACTCCCCGTCACTGTATTTTTTTTTCAATGTAAAAATACGCAATCACAAGTTTTTATTTGATTCTTCCTGCGAGCGTGTGTATTAGATAATTGGTTATATTGTCTTTTACTTTATCCACATGCCAGTTTGTTAAAGTTCTTTGATTGTTTATATGATTTATATTGATTTAGATTATCTATCACTGAAAAGGGCTTTTGTACTAAACGGAACAAAATAGGCCCTGAACACAGTGACTTGTGTTGAATGCATAGGTTTTGAAGTTACACAACAGATGGAAAAAATGAAAAATTATTAAAAAAACGCCGATACTATATATTTGATATTCTCCAGTATTTTACATTAAAAAAAGAAAGAATATTGGCTCCCGCTTATTTGTTTGCTTTTTAGTTGCTAACTTTACTTATTCCAGGAAGAAAGCATCGTCTTTATGCCGATTCTCAGTTCTACAGGGTGAGTGAAAAAAACTTGACCCCGATGTGTCCACCATTTAAATTTTCAATAACATATATCTAACTTCTGTTGGGTGATTTTGTGGAAAGGGCCTATTTTCATTGTTTTTTAAATTGATGCAAACGCTACCATTCCAATCGGGTAACTATGGCCGAGCTACAGTCTTTTGAATCAATTCAGCTTTTCCCCTTCTACGGATTCCCATTTTTTTGATATGCACGTTGGCAACTAAGCAAATGATATCTCCCCAAAAATAATTGATTGATACCAGGGTATGTCATGGTTTATGTCAAAATAAAGTGGTCTCTTAAGGGTGCATTTTTAACATGCTAGTGATGGTAAGTTTTATTATAGCACTTTTTTTTCAAATGCTGCATATTTTGCGTCTACAAATATAGAACAATACCTTTTTTAAAATTCCTCAAAATGATGATGCCGCCGATGTCTGTTCCTTCATACGGTAGGTAATTTCAACTCCTCCAGAAAATGTTTATCAAGTACTTTGATTTTTGAAATGTTATGAGGACGTAGCACGTTATTCAATACAAGGGTGTAACTCTCGATGGTGTAACCTTTTGCCTGAAGAAGTTCGGCGATTAATAGGCTCTCATGATCCTGCGTCAATAATTAATATCCCGATTTTCTTCTGGGACATGATTCCTTCGCTGAATTAACGCAAATTTAAGTTTGATTTGTAAATTCGTTGGAATTAGAGCGGCTGAAACAGACTACTTGATACAAACAACTTTATTGCTCGATTTATACCTAACCGATATGAATGATCTTTGCAGCGAATTAAGCGAACAAAGCTTTCAGAAGATACCACATAGCGTTAGCATATATGTTAAGTAAATTCCAAAAATGGCGGACCATCGTCGGGTCACTCATGTTTTTTTACTCACCACTGTATGGTGGTCAAATTCCTTACATTCCACTGCCCGTCTTCTTTTGAAGTAATCTCTTTCATTTTTTGGGATACCTTTGCCAGCAAATCTCTGCTTCACTGTTTGATAACTTGTGATTTCCAAGTTGCATTTAGCCATCGAAAAAAATTCCTCTATTTGGCCTACACACGTACTATATACAATGATGCTTACAGCAAAATGTTTTATGGACAATACTATAAAACAGCCTATTACAGATGCAGGAGGAGGAAACCAAAGTATTTCGAACGAAAGAAACCTGCGAGGATGTTTGGCATTTTGTTTGATCGGGGGAAACATATGTTCCAACACAGACCACGGACATTTGCTCAACTGGGATATTTCTTCCCCAAACCCAGGTCGTCATATTGAAAAGGTGAGCTTCTTCTTCTTGCGATGAGGCAGCAGCAAATGTGTTGAATTTGGTGAAGCCAGCTCAATGTTGACTGGTTGTGGTTTTGAAAAGTCTATATCCAACGTTGGACGAAAGGTAGGACACTATTGAGAACGTGATCCGCAGTCTGTGATGGAGAGCCACATTAGCAAGCAGTCTTGCAGCCCCCCAATCGGTGATATTGCTTGTTGAACGTTTACACACGGACTAACTGCGCGAATCTGTGCATTAGGTGACCACCTCATTCCTTGGTTGGAAGATTGCTACCAGGTTTTTTGTGGAGTTCTTGTATAGGTTTTGTTAACAAAGATTGTGATATAATACTCAGCGGCGCTGTAGGCAGAGCCAGTGCGGTTCGTGCGTAGGGTTATAGGATGTGCTAGCAACAGATAGCACTCCCACCACTAAAGACAGCACAGATTCCTCGAAAGTAGCTGCCGATGCCATAGCTTCACTCCCAGATAGGTTGGTGTAGGATTGTATGGCAGAGGCACTCCATTGGGGTTGATTGGGAGCTGGCAATTAGCCTTATGGTCTGTTACGATGATCCACAGGGAAGTCTAGTGATGGTCTGGATTGCACTCAGTCAGAGGTTCAGGTCTTGAAGATATGATTAGGTCGTCTTTAGCACGCCATATTCTGATTAAGTGTTACTTTCTATTCTTCAGTCCAGCTCCTGTCCGAGTGCAGAAGAGCAAAATCGTTGGCGTAGCCATATTGTCTAAATGTTGTTATAATTTGTTGGTAAATCGCTGATATACAAGTGAAATTACAGCATGGTAGCATTTTTGTACGATCCTTACGGTACTCACCGTTCCTCAGACGGACGTCAGGACGACTGCTCTGTCGCCCATTCATTGCGTCTTTTTGAGGAACATAAAGCTCGGTTAATTCCGGTTTCAAGCATGTTGCATAAAAAATTGTGAAAAAGTGTACGTCTCTCCGAGATGGTCCTGAGAAGCCCCGATTAGTGCAGACCCCCTGATTCTTGCTATGCCACACGTGTCATATGCTGCAGTAAGGCCACCAAGATGACGCCTGTCGTGCGAAGCGTTTCAAGTTCTCCACAATATCATACGTGAGTTAAAAATACGGTGAGCGATTAACCGCTTCCTACCAAGGTTCTGTCCATCCCGAACAGGTTGATCCCCAAAAAAGGGGGGCAAGCAGATAAATTATTCCGATTTCTCGAAAACTGCGAAAGCTGTGAATTTCATTTTCATGGAGGTTATTAATTTTCTACTCATGACTCTTTTTGTATTAATACTTTGCAAATCCCATGTTTTAATTCCGCTTACGCAATGCTCTCAGAGATATGATCAGATATTAAAGACCATCTGTGTTCGACACCATTCCAAAGGATTTACACAGTTAACCACTCCACTTGTCCGTTCTGCTCTATTTGAGTTAGAGCGATTTCTTAACACCTTGAATGTACTGCTGTATTCATGACATACATTAACTTTATGTAACAAACTGAGGAACAACAGAATGCACACAATATTAGTTTTTAGCTTTATTCACAATGGCAAATAGGCAATAATAACACGCATTCCTGAAATAAATGGTGATCAGCAACTACATACTCTTATTCCCTTGTCTGCTTTGTTATTTCTACTTGTGAGTTTTGTTCGGATAAATAGAATTTTTGCTGAATATCTAAATTTTGTAAACTAAGGAGGCCACATTGTGGTTTGAATAATCATAGTCACATTTCTTTACCAGAAACGAAATATTAAATATAAAGCTTAGTAAATCAGTTAAAGTCCTTGCCTATTCAGCATGGCTGTAGTGCCTGGCATCCTTTAACCCAGACCCAAATGTGTAATTGCCACACACAACAGATTTACACCGTGTTACGTTTTTTGCGTTTATTCGTCTTGTGTTAAGGCTATCTTCCTTAATTCTTCCTCAATATAGAAGAATGTTGCCCATATCACACTTTTCATTGAACTCTTAGCACACCAGAGGATCACACCTGTCATTGTCTATTAATTCTGCTGCCTTTAAAAATTGAATTGAATCTAAAATTTCATAAACACCCATTGCATTTTACAAAAATCTTGTTTAATGACATGCACTACCCGACATGATTATTATTCTTCAACAGATCATCCTAAGAATGAACATTTCAGGCTGTTGTCAACTTAAAGTATAATGTTAGAAATTAGGTTCTAACATATTTGTCAGATACAGCACTGCATTACTTTAGTAGCATATCACCTTCAGGTTTCTGAGGTATCATTATTTACTCAAATGCAAAACGATTAGCCACGAATTATCTATCTGATGTACCGCTGATCATCACACTAACTGTGTAATGTATATCATCCAATCCATTGGAATGGAGGAGGAAAAATTTTTCAGATGCATGAGGCTTTCATTATTTGTTATATCTCTAGTTTGCGTAGACGGATTTTCATGGGATTTGCACAATTTTATAGAATAAAAGTACAATTAATATCCTTACCTGAGTTTAGAGTTTCACAGCTTTAGACAGTAGTTTTTGATGGATAATCGGGGAATTTTCTCACGCTTCGCCACCAATTTTTTGTGAGGACACCATTCTTTTGTATATATATTATGACGACACTGGATATCCCATAGCCATGAGGCTATAAAGGAAATGGGCCCCTTACCTTAAAAATTTTTTTTAGGTCATTTACATGTACTATATGAGACAAGGGAAATTAAATCACTACAGTTGTATAATCATTAAGGAAACAAATATCTTGGTCATGATTAAAGATGTTAGGGATGGCTCAGTATAAAAGTTAGAGAGAAAAAAAGGAGCGAGAATTATAACATTTGAAGGCGCCGTATACTGATCCTATGCACCAAATTACAGAGTCAATTAACACACAGAAAATAACAAAGGAATGGCAGTAGTTAAGTAAATACACACCACAGAACTAAACAGAGAACTAAACAGGTACTTCCGAAAAGAAAAAAACAGTACGATCGATGACCTAGACAGAAAACGAAACAGTGAAGGCCATCGTCCATTTTAAACGACTTGTTACCATTGGATTTGTGTCACATAATGGTTGTAGTTTGGTGAGTGAAATAAAATGAGGAAGTAGGACAGGACAGAATAAAGGGGAAGAGAGAGAGGAGAAAGGAATGAGGAGCGAGAGAGAAAAGAACAGAGGGTAGTAGATAAAGTGATGAGAGCAGAGAGAGAAAAAATGAGATAGAGAGAGAGAGAAAGAAAGAAGGGGAAAGAGAAGATATGATCGAGAAGAGAGAGAGGGAAAGAGGAGAGGAGGAGGAGGCGGAGGGAAGGAAAAGAGATTAAAAACCGGAAAGAAGGGAGGGAGAGCAATGGAGTGTGGTAGAAGAAAGAGGTATAGACAAGGAAAATATCTGAAGGTTAGAGAAGAGGTTATGCACTTTTCAAATTTAGGAGGCATTGTTATTTAGAAGTGCTCTAATATAGGTCCAATCGTATGGCCTGTATTTTTTATTTACGAAAATTGACATAATGGACACATTTTTGCTGAAAATGATAGGATACGGGTTGTTTTTTTTTATTTGTATACCCTTTTTATTTACTTTTAATTAATTAAAAATTTCCATTTTTTCCCAATTGTGAATAAGAATCTGCGGGTGCCACCTTGTCACCCTTGGGCGTTTTGAGTAATTCAAGATGGCGTCGAATCCATAAATGAAATTACTATATTCAACCCTATATTATCAACTTGGATTCGCCTTATTACTAGATATACTATAGGACCTTTCAATGAACATCGTGCATGGCAGCTTCAAAACAATAGGAGTCTCTCCAAATTCAAAATGGAAGCCACATCTAATCATTTTAAAAAGTATGTTCCCCTATAAGCCAAATTATCTGCGTAAAAAATAAACTTCTGCAACACACAACAGTTTACTTAGTTTTATGTTGATAATTGATTCACCACTAAATTATGGTTTGATTACTTTTAACGTGTTCTTTTTTGTTAACATGACGTCAATCAATATGGCCGCCAAAATCGTGAATATCTTTACATCTTTTAAACATACTTAAACAAATTTCTAAATAGTACCTTCAAGTATAAATTATTGTGTCAATGAAACAATTCGAAATGTAACTATGATCATAACCAAGTGATACCAGGTAATCCCGATAAGTAAAAATGGATCAAATTATAAATTGAGTGCAATATATGTGAAAAAATGTAATTCCTATGGTATTTTGACAATTTTCCACCATATTAGTTTTATTTCGATTTTGGCGCATTTAAAACAAATTGAAATATATGTTGTACATTGGTTAGGATCTAAGGTACATTTCAAATGTCATTGACACATTGATTTCGATTGGAAGGCTGTAATACTTATAAATTTGTGTCAAGTATTTTTTGAAGATGTTCACGTTTTTGGTCGCCATATTGATTGACGTCATGTTACAATTTTAAAAGTATCAGAAATACATTTATTGTGTCTAACAACATAACCTAAGTACTTCACGTCTATTTTTATCGTAGGTATTTGCTGTTATAGGGCATATTATAAAATTATTGGATTTGGCTTCCATTTTGAATTTGGAGTATGACTTAATGTTACAAGTGCCATACACTTGTTCATTGGATCCTATTAGTATATCTGAGTAAAACCATTTTGTCCATACTCAACTGTACGGTCACATGAACGTGCTACCTGACTATGACTATAGGCACCCTTATTTAAATTTAATACGTACTTTGAATATCAGACGAAAGATTTTTTTTTTCAAATTTGTACTTTTTCATATTCTGTGACCAATCTAATCCACTTCTGTTGAGACTAATTTAGCAAATAATGATATTAAAGCAATAATAGCACATTTTTTGAAGAGCGCCCCCAATTTTCCCAAAATTATTTTTACACGGTTGCATTGGTAACTGGATAGTAAACTATACCTGTGAATGGTTAAGCTCGAAAATGTCTATGTGTTGCAAACGAAGGTTTTTTTTTAAATAGAATAATTAATATCGGAGATCTCCGATAATAATTCAACGGCTATTGGAATCGGTCTTCCAATATGAAATATTGCGCCATGTTCGTGTCTACGCTCACTCATTAGTTGTTTTATTGCTTCAGGCAAGTCAAGTTAGAAGTAAATTTTCTTGAGGTGGCACTATTCATCATGGACGGACATAAACTTAGCATTTCCAGCTCTGTTGTTAAGTACAATATGGGATCCCAATTTGAATTACAAAATCGCTTTTTATTTTATGTAGGTATTTTATGATAAATACGCTTTTTAGAGCATTCTCGTTCGCAGCTATAGTTTCCTAGACAATTACCAACATAACTGTGAAAAATATCAAACTTTGAAAATTGGGGGCGCTCTTCAAAAATGTGCTGTTATGCTTCAACCTACGGACAAAATAAATTAAAAATATAAAAAAATATGGAAATGTGTCCTTGAAACTGCCCGTATCCTTACATTTACGTACACTGTAAAAACGACGGTTATTTTTTTCTTTTTTTAACAACTGAGGCTGTGTTTGAAGTACCCTGTTTAAATTACTGTTTATATATTCACAAGTTGTTTAAGCCGAACAACATCGGTGATTTAATTTTTGTACAACTCTTTTTGTTGTCTTTGCTAAAGACGTGACACCTTCAACATTTGAATTCTCAAATTGTGCTCAACTTTAATGCATTGTAATTGTCGTTGTTGGTCAGTATGGATTAAGTTGATAGTGTCTTAATTCATGACGCAAGGCCATGTATAATTTGGAAGGAAGATAATCGAAAACTGTCGGACAACATAAATATATTTTATTATGAAGTATTTTTAACTTGTAATCTTATCAAAAAAGCTTTACCAAAATACTTAGCAGAACGTGTTATTTATACAATGTTGTTAATAGCATTATAAATTAATAATGCCCCGTGCAATGACTTTTGTTGCCTACTGTCGCAAATAAATTACTTATGAATTCCTCTAACCATTGAATTTCTATAATAATGAACATGTTATTTCCAACCAGCGTTATTTGAGTTTAATTTAAAATCATTATGATGTAAAATGATCCAAATGATATACAATGTACTGCAGCTGTGTGCTATCAGAAATGCTTTGAAATTAAATAGAAACGTTTTAAAAAAAAGGAATAATTTTCTGCCGTGTGCGATTCTGTTAAACATACAACAGTGTCTGATGCCGCTGACGAAACCATCTAAAATTTCAAACCTGTGTGTTTGAAAAAGAAGTTGAAAGTATTACCTGTGTTTTTTTTTTCATTCAAATTCTTCAATTTTGTATTAAAATTCGTACCAATTGAGAAGATCATTTTTTGAACCATTAAATTGATCATTCAAATTATACTTTTGATCATCATTATTATTTCCAATTCCAATTGAATTCGTCTCACCTGTATCTGACCAATGGAATTCAGAAATCAAAGTCATATATGAAACATTTAGATCTATCATCACGTTTGTCAGGTATCTGCTTATATCTTGTTTTTGGTTGAAGTATAAACATTTCCCGAGCGGTATAAAAACAATCATAATTCAAGAGAAATGTTCATCAAAAGTAAAGACGAATCACACAGACAGGACCGTAGCCGGGGGGGGGTGGTGCGAAATTTGCCGATTAACCCACCCAAATCCCAAATTCCAAAAAGGTCACAAAATGATGTGTGCGAGCGAAGCGAGCTAGAAAAAAAATAGGGTTTTAGACTTTTTTGGTAAAAAAAGAGCAATATTTGGGCAAAAAGGTGCACTTTTGCCAAATTTACACCCCTTCTATTGTGAAAAGGTCCACATTTTGGGGAAAAGGCCCACTTTTGGAAAAATCCGCACGCCCCGAAAAAATCCTGGCTACGGGCCTGCACACAGAAAATTCTGCTCTTTTAATGATTATTTTTCCATATTTTGGCAATCGTCCCATTATATATTGTTGATTCCAGTTCAGAGTTATGATTAACACAATTTCAGCTCTCTTGATCCCCGGGTCTTGATCACATGATCCGTTCTTAAATAATTTCAAAATCAAACGGATGTTTAAACTCTACTGCGGGCCTAATTATAACGCGAACCACCCATCAGATTGCGAGCACCACTCAAATTCAAAGCACTCTTGTTTGTGACTGGTTAATAATTGCTTGAATCAAACAATCAAAATTTCGCTGGTTGTGAAGAGCTGGATCCAACCAAGAGATGGCGGTATATCATTGTCATACGCAATCAGACTGGGTCGGACGCCTACATCTCTAAACCTATATAGATCAATAACAAGAGGGATTGGGATTTTTATGTTAATTCTGAGGAATTAGCACAACAAATAACGACACTTGTGTTTAATTTGCTTGCCATTTTAGGCTTCAAACTTATTTCTTTCATTCACTTTTAATTTATACATACATACATATCCTGCCAGTGATAAGGCCCGAAGCAACCTAATAAGGACAAAATCGGATATATTAGTCATTACTGTCCGTACGGATGCTTACTACAACACGTAACTGAATGGAGAGTCATATCTTATGAGAATTCCACAGACTTATCCTTCACTTTTAAGCTATTCCTGCAAATTTCAAATATTTTGACTCTTTCAGAGGAATCACTGATAGTGTCTTTCAGACATTTGAAAATAAGTGATAACATAATGATTATTCCATCTGTCACTAAGTTTAATCCACTTCAAGGAACATTATCATTAATAAGGCATCTTGAATCAGCAGACGAAATCAATACGAGCCAACCTATTATGAAGCATCCGAAAAGAGTTTGAGAGATCATTAGAGTAATTTGACCATACGGAATTGCAAAAGTCAAAACTGGGCATGCCAATATAGTCCAGGCTACAGATTCATTGATACCTAATATCAACCTTGTTTTAGATTTATAATGTTTTTCAACTGTTTCTAGACCAGTTTTTCATGCTGATTCTGAATCCGATGGATGCCAGACGAGCAACCTTGAGCATATCTGTAAAAACGAAAAAAATCAAAATGGCCACCACCAAAACACAAAACATTCATCTCTTGTTCACTCAAAAGGTGTGATTTTTCATCCTGTCTCGTTTAAACATCCATTGTGACCAATTGACGTAGGATTCTGTAACCACGTAATCAATTAATTCAATATGGCCGCCAATACAATAAAGTGTCTGATCGTGATCTATTTCTGACTGAAGGTTGGTAATTTGGTATCGATCCTGGTGTTTTGGCAGTCAAGAAATTAATTAAAATCATAAGACATATTTTTAAAAATGTGATAATAAATTCCGTCATTATAGGATCCAAAGATGGCTTCCGATACTCTAAGACGGCTATAATTGATAGCTGTGTCTAACCTAGTATTGCAATGTTTATGTATATCCCTGTAAGCCAATCAGTTCAATGTACACATCATTAGGTTATCAGAGGAATCGATACATGTAAGATGCCATCCAAAATGGGTATCCAATATGGCTGGAAATGGCACTTACAAAGCGGCGAAAAATCCGATCACTAATAGTCTAGAGAGATATGTTTTTGGTAGGTTTTAGGCGTCCATTGGCATCCATGTTGGGGTATTTGATGAATAACGACTCAATGACATTTAAGATAGCCTTACTGGGTTTTTTGGAAGTGATAATCCAACTAAAAACCATAACATATATATCTTTAGCCTACAGCGTGAATGAATTACTGACCTTTACTTATTGACTTTTGCAGCCATATTGAACGCCTATCTGGGATGCTATCTTGCAGATATCAATCACTTTGATTATGTTATGATATATCGTCAGTTTGCCTTTGATGAAGATCCTACTAGGATCGAACGTCAGGCCCACACTCTAGTATACAGTTTACCTACACAGGCTATTTTTGTGGAGAAGCAGTTGGTAACAGCATTTACTTATTTTTTATATTTAAATTGCTCTGAATCAGTTATATGGATATACACAAACATGGCAGCTCTTGTCTTTAAGTAGTAATGAATTTTGCCATTTTGGAGCCATCTTGAATGGTTTATTGATTTGATTGAATAGCAAATTGTTGAAAGCTATTCATAATTGTTTCAATTAATATATTGATTGCTAAAGTATTGGTATATATATATATATATATCATGTTACCATTCTTCGGCCAAAAGTAGATAAATATCAGATGGTTTGTTGTATTGGCGGCCATATTGAATCTCTTAATTATGTGGTTAATGAATCACATTTTAATTGGTCACAATGTGTGTTTAGACTGGACAGGCAAAAAATTACAACTTTTGAGTAATTAACATTTGAGTTTTTAGTGTTTTGGATAACTTGTTGGATAATTGCGTCGCTAATTTTTGTGTCAACTTTAATATCTGGTTTACTACTGTATTTATTTGTAAGGATCATATAGATCATAGTCTTTTAACATTCAACGATAATTCGTTTAATTTGAACCAGTTAGAAATAGCTTTAAGTTCATGATTTATTAATTTTTCAAGTGTATGAGGATTAGGATGAGAGAAAAGTATATTTGCGTCATCAGCAAATGAAATAAAATGTCGGTAATATATAATAGAAATAGAAGTGGCCCTTAAATGGAGCCTTGATGAGGTGATGGTAGCTCGTTCAGAAAAGATGCTATCAAAACCCGTTGTTTTCTATTAGTCAGGTGGTGGTCCAAATTGACGATCCCTGTAGACATCTGGATGTCGTGTACCGTTGTAAATGTAAAACTATAGATCAAATTTGTCAGCTAAATTTTGAATTTCCAGTTGGCATAGATACGATCCACAAGTTTACCAAGCAATGGCTAATCCCCATAGGAAAACACAGCGACACAGGCATCGAGTCACAAGTTGAATCTCATCATCTATCTCCTCCTCTCCTGGCTTCCTTAAATGAAATATATAAACGTAATTTGGTTCGCTAGGTCTGCTGGTACTTGTAGTTTCCTAATATCATATTCCTAGCTTGGTAATTGTTGAAAAAATACGTGAATTCGCATGTTTTTTACATGCGAGTGGTGATGATTTTCACACATCCCACACAGAAATTTCTATAGCAGTAGCTGGTAATATGTATTTTCGCATCGGCGCATAGACTTGATCCATATCTTGGACTTGGCACGAGCGGTTTTTGCTGATGCTATGGGGTTTCCATTTTTTGTAGATTTTGCAAAGGGTTAGCATTTATTCTTGTAACGTATGTATTCTAGTTTGAAATAAAAAAAAATAAATACGAAGCTCAGAGGGTGCATGACCGCGTTTTATACAGGGTAACAATATAGATTTAAAATGACTGGTTTTTCGCCTAAAATGAATCCTGATATTCAAGGTCATTATACAGCTTTTCATGAATTCTTATTGGATATTCAATTTGGGGCCTCTGGGCTACTTCAAGCCCAAAGTCCCGGCAACGTGTTTAAACAAGACCGAGAATGTCTCGGAAGCTGCGAATGAACCAATAGCATGTGAGGTTGTGGGAGTTCATTTTCGGCACATTTTCGGAGATTTTGCTCATAACATCCAAGCAAAACATCATTTAGCCCTAAGATTTAATAGGGTAATTGATTAAAATCCCTTTCGTAAAATTACTTCAATACACCAAAATTGTACACAAGGAAAGAGGAAAGACTGAGGAACATCACAAGCAATAAGTCTGTATCCCTTTGGTATCAAAAGAATTCACTGGTATTTTTTATTACAAAAACGACTAGTAAAAGAGGCTAACACTATTGTGTAAAATTACTATAATACACCAAAATTGTACACAAGAAAAGACGAACAGAAAATAACAAGCAATATTTCTGTATCGCGAGCTCAGCACGTGCAAAAGATTCCCCATATAAATTGTTGCCGAATTGGTTTGTTGCCGAAAATGTGTCGCCGAATTGGTTTGTTTGCCGAATTGACCTGTCACCGAAGTGTCCCGCATTCGTGCCAGTACGTAAAAAGTGAAAAAAGCACTTTGTCGTCGATTTCGCCTGGCGCCCCTCGCTTATAAAATGATCCTTAGACATCCAAGAACATCGTCAGGTATGTGTTTTGTTCAGAAAGTTTACCGTTGCTAAGATAAAATAGAATCAATTTCCAATATGGCGGTACGACTCGCTTTGACGAGTGTAATGTTTCGAAACCAGTCAACTGGCCCCAAGCACAAACTCGCCCCAAGTACAAACTCGCCCAAAGTACAAAGTCGCCCCACATATACAAACTGGCCCAGGTAGTACCAACTTCCCGTATAATACCAACTCGCCCCACGTATACAAACTGGACCCAGGTTCTACGAACTCGTCCAACTTGGTAAAAACTTCTTAGGCCCTATTAGTGCCAACAGGGAATTTATTATGATATTATGATATTTTACTATTTGATATGACGTGTTTGATATGTGTTTGATAGGCCTATGTGTTTGTGCTTATGTTCATTTCTATACCCGCCTCGTTTCAAAGAGACTAATAGGAAGGATTTTTTAGTAATGATTATTTAATAAATGAGAGTGTTGGAAAGATATCAATATGCATGTTGGTAGTTAGAAGCTGTTAGAAGTTAGTCTCAGCGGGAACCATTGTGTTCCATTGGAACATAGTCTAATAGTAGAATAGATAAATAATGGAAGGAGGTGTTGCTAAATATTGCTTTTTATTGAAGTAGGTGCGATCGATCAACACCGTAACGGTACTAAATTATCTGGTCGGGTGATTCTGGCCCTCATGGGTCGCACAAAGAGGACAATGATACGGCGATTGGCATTGCTATATACCTCGGGAAATGCGTACATCATTCTAATCTTTTTTTATATACCACAGACGAACCAATTCACATCACGAGATACGTATTATATTTTCTATAACAATTTTCTGTATCGATAATTGTTATATAGCCTAATTCTAAATGAAAAATAATAATTTTAGCAAAACGATTTTTTAAAAGAATCAGTCGAGTCAGCTATAAAGAGACTCAACATTAAGCATATAAATTCTCGAATTTAAAAAGGGGCAGAGAAGATTTTCAATGAAATTTACTCGATATATTTTACTTGACAATTTTTTACGATGAAAACACCAAAGTGTTGTGATGGTGGAAATGCGTTCCATAGATCTGTCGGTCATTCATTGATGTAAAAAAAATATTTGTTTTGCCTTGTCACCATCGGTGGATTTATGCCCATTTTTGCATACCTCGCTGTTCGTTGCTTCACAAATTGTCCAATTATACAATATCCGTAAATTCAGCAATACCTTGATGTTTGGAATATTATTTGTGGTATCAGACTTGTGTTTGTAAATTGTACCGTGGAGGTTTATATACTTGGGACCAGATAGTACTTAATGGGGGCGAGTTGTACTATGTGGGGCGAGTTGAACTATGTGGGGCGAGTTGTACATGGGGCCAGTTTGTATGGGGCCAGTTTGTTTACATGGGGCGAGTTTGTACTTGGGGCGAGTTGTATTCTAATGTTTTTATCACAGTAATATTGCACAGTTCTAGTATTTTTTATTAATATCCCGGGTATTAATTAGGAACTTTGACCTTGGTAGGTCCGAAACAACGTCCACCAACTCGCTAGTTTCTTTGTATTGGTAATCAGCAAAAATAAGCGTGTTCTTCCCGATTGGAAATAAATTACCGGGACAACTGTAAACTGAGCATCAATGGGTACATCATTTTAATATTACCGTAACGAACGGACGAACGAACGAATGAACACACTAACTAACAGAGTTTCTGGGCGATTTGTAGGAGCTTGCTTCGCAGCTCAAAAACAACTGTTGCGGAGGGACTAATGAAAAGCAATATATCGACTTCCGTGAATTATTGAAGTTAGACAAAGTCTGGCTGCAGGAGTGCTGGAATAATTGTTTCGTCAACAAGCTTGTTGTTTGAGTGACCAGAGACGTGACTAAGCATTATTGACATAAAAATGTAAGGCACGTACATGTGATATTTTTTACGCTGAACCGCAAGGTAGCTGCATGAACTAGGTTTTGAATCGGTGTCAAATTGTAATTATATTTTAAACTTTTGAGAAGACCTGGAGCTGAGAATTTTTGTAATAATTATGAAGAAGTAGAGAACCTTGCGATCTAATGTAATATCTTCTGGCCGCGAAGAATGAAGAACTAAAAGTGATTTGGAAGTTATTTGCAACATTTGGGGAGGGGAGTAATTGAGATCTTGTCTCCTTTAATTCAAAAGATGCTCCACTATTTTCACTTTCATTTTTACCAAAAATCATAAATTGGATTAATTACATGAATAGCATACAGAAGCTTTAACGGGTAAAACCGCGTAAGATATTTACATATTGAAAATATCTTAGACACGTAAAGGTGGTTATTCCGAGTTATGTGTAATTTTATTTCTACTTGATTTTGAGAGCCTGGCACTTGCACATACATCCCGTCAGGTACCGTTGTGAAACAACTTGCGGTTTTGGATGGTGAACGTATAATTCAATTTGCAAAGCCCTATCAATACTCTGCGCTAATAATTGATGGTTCACCACTAAAACGGCGGTGTTTTTGTTTTATATCTTGGTGATGCAATGGATTTGAGGCTCAAATTGTCATGACACACAATGAAGAAAAATATGGTCTTTCATCTGATAATCAAAATCGTACTACTTCCGGGTAATCAGGGGGTCCCCAAGACGATCGGAACCCCACCTTTAAGTGATCGGGGGCCTCATGGGCCCAAAAGTTGTTTTCTCAGCGCTGGCCGCTTACGTTTGGGATTTTTTTTTCTGTCGAATTTTTTTGTAAATTTTCTAACTTTAAATGCGCTTCTTTTCATACAAAAAAATAATCGGTCAAGGCCGTTAATGAGTTAAATAGTGGGGTTTCCCATGGACCCCCTTGACATATAATAATGCTTATAATAATATATACAGAATAATAATAATAATATAATCACTTATAAAGCAACAAAGTATCCACGCGCTGTACATAATCACACAAACACACCAAAAAAATACAGTTTCTTAATCTATTAAATACAATATAAACTAAACATAAACCTAATAATATTAACATTTCGATTATTAAAAAAAGAAAGAAAGAGGTTCAGCATATGACCAATTGCATCCTCTTACATCAATGACATCGTGGGAAACTACCTACTTTTGCAATTTGTTTAGATCTCAAAGAATAAACAACTTGATTCATTTTCTAAATTTAGCATTTTGGGGAATTCCGTTCATATCTTGCACAATCTCTATCAAGTAAATAACACCTGCATGATCTCAATAAAGCACTAGGGGAATTTCATTTTTTCCCAAAATAAACAAAGTACTTTTTCCAGTGAGAATTAGTTTTCAAGTAAAATAGAGAAATAAAATAATATTTTTATCACAAAATGGAGGATACTATAAGCCTCTGACAGTGACTCAGCAAATTGGTGACACCTCAGGGCACCGCCATTGGACGATTTATTTGATACGCTATCTGCTGCTATCCAATGCCATCTGCCATACTGGTATGCCATCTGCCACGTCATCGGACATGGCATACCTGGTTGCTGTGTGCCCACTGCATTATGGGGCCGTTGTTATGTCCCTTAGCTGTCGAAGCTCTGGTAATATTCCCAACCGCGGAAGCTCCAAACGGAGTGTGATGAATTAACGTGAAAATTGATTTACGGGAATCGGCAGACAGTCACAGTCAATTCCCATTGATTGTTGTTCCCTGATACAACCAAAATAAAGAGGTAAGGATAAAGAAAGAGGCAGTAGAAGAAAAATAAAACAAGCAATCTACGTAATTAAGCATGCTTTGATTGTGTATTATTCAGTAGGACTTTGTTCTCAAAACCAATGAAGTAAGTCAGATGAAATTTGAACAGTGTGTGGAGAAAACGTTAGGCTTTATGAATATAACGCAAAATTTTAAAAATAATTTTGAAATATAGCACCAATTTATTGGATTGCATTTATGTTGGGACTTGCTACCGGGTGTCTTAAAAAAGAGAACCCTCGAAGCGTCCTCTATTTCACGAAGAGAAAAAGGTAAACCATAAAAATTAATTCATATCTAAAAGGTGTATACCGTTTGGTTTCCGACACCGAACAAATCTTTCCAAAAGGACACATATTGACCGATGTTCTGGATCTGGATCTGGATTGGTACGTGGCGACGGACTCAGGAACAAATCCATGTAAAAGCCACGGGAGAAGACGGAATGGCCACTTAAATTGCTGCTAAATTGTCGCGTTGCCTAAATAAAACTAGTTAACTGGGTTTTAAATGAGTTCATTGAATTGAAAAAAAAAAAAAAAAAAAACCATTGATTGTTGTTCCCTGATACAACCAAAATAAAGAGGTAAGGATAAAGAAAGAGGCAGGAGAAGAAAAATAAAACAAGCAATCTACGTAATTAAGCATGCTTTGATTGTGTATTATTCAGTAGGACTTGGAACGACTTAAAATGCGATGTACTTACGTAATCGCCTTTGTTCTCAAAACCAATGAAGTAAGTCAGATGAAATTTGAACAGTGTGTGGAGAAAATGTTAGGCTTTATGAATATAACGCACAATTTCAAAATTTTAAAAATAATTTTGAAATATAGCACCAATTATTGGATTGCATTTATGTTGGGACTTGCTACCGGGTGTCTTAAAAAAGAGAACCCTCGAAGCGTCCTCTATTTCACGAAGAGAAAAAAGTAAACCATAAAAATGAATTCATATCTAAAAGGTGTATACCGTTTGGTTTCCGACACCGAACAAATCTTTCCAAAAGGACACATATTGACCGAGTTATGGCCGATTAAAAATTTGTACCACTTTTTCATTTTATTCACGGATTGTTACTGTTTTAGTTGTCTTTAGACAAAACACATTCTCCAAGCATATTCTTTTGTTTATAGTTTACTTTGTTCTTGCAACAACACTCCAAAAATGTTGAGTAAAAATATCACAGCTCTTTATGTTCTGGATCTGGATCTGGATTGGTACGTGGCGAAGGACTCAGGAACAAATCCATGTAAAAGCCACGGGAGAAGACGGAATGGCCACTTAAATTGC
>JAMKCH010021986.1:0-22383 GCA_023653785.1 Ophioderma brevispina
GTCTCTTTTGTCAGGAACCCATTTCTAACATCAGATCGACCCCCTGGTTCGTTGATTTCGCGATCGCGATACCGGTTTTCATTCCTTGTTCAAGCTAATCGCAGAGCCTTTAACACAGCGCTTGACTGCTAGGAAGTCAAAAGACGTAGTGCGTGTCTAAGAATAGCCGGCCAGTTAGCGATGCGGAAACGGAATAGGTGGCGCTGTGTGCCAGCAGTACAGATGCTATGTGAGCGTATGGTGTGATCTGCTGACGCACATATTCCACACAGATGTTCTATTGTTTGACAAGGTGTATGCATTGTTTCCCGCCATATTGAAAAGGTAAAAAGCAACTTCCTGTTGTGACACTCGGCGACTCAGACCCGCTATCCATGTGAGAGGGCAGTGATAGACCTAGACAGCTAATATTGTTCATCAAACAAACAATCTGATTAAAAAAATGCTCACTGTCGAGTCCTAGGCGGGTATTTTCAATTCAGTAAAGGTGGGGCTCTTTTGCTTTGAATATCTCTCAAAATCTTTTGATAGACATAGACCAGAGGAGGTATACAGAGTGGTCAAAAAAGGTTTACACTTTATCGTTTGCAAATGTCTCAAAAGTGGTTAGACAAATCAAAACAGTTTGAGGGTATTTATTAACGACAGTATCTTGTGAGAACCTGGTGAAAACGGTGTTGAAAACAAAGTTGAAATGACAAAATGGCGGCCATCTATACAAAAAGGTCAAACACCATTTTGCACACACGTAAGTCTATGGCACTCTGTTGGCGGTCCACGAGTTATATCCAAATGGATACACACACCTAAAAAGAGTTTTGGTGTAAAAAGGTTTTGTTTTTTTCTGGTAAGGAGTTCAGTTAAAATATCCCAACAGTATCAATATCTGAATGTGCCGATATTTATATCCAAGATGGCTGACATCTTATTGACACCAACCTGACTTCTCTTAATATATAATAGCCGAGAAGATATTATGTGTCAAATTAAAGATTTTCAGGGTCACGAGTTCAATAAAACCATTTTGAAAACTGTCAGATGAATATCTTAAATTAATGGAAGTTGGCCCATACCGCCCTATCTTCTCAGGGTCGACATATAAAAGTGCAAAAACCTCTATTCCTCATACTATACAGCACCTAGGATGACAAATTTGTGACAAAGTGTATGTTTAAGGTCAAGGATTTCAACAGCAGGCGAGTCGTGAGTCATTTTATTCATGGATCACCAATGTGATACCCAAAATGTGACACCTTGACTACTCTATATGTATTCATCCCAAACATAATATCTGGAATTGCATGGGAATTTTGATGTTTATGCCTGTACTACTTTAATATAAACTATTATTTGTTTCTTTCAAGAGTAAAATGGCCGCGAATTTCACACACTTAAATGACCTTGGTCATGTGTACACCTATTGGTATTCAATGTTTTGGGTTTTCGTTCATATGGACCCTAAAGTGCAGTTAGGAAGTTCCAAGGAGGAGTAACTGAGGTTTTGAGTTGGTATTAATTATCAAGCATCTGGGTTAATATATTTTATCACTTTGAGGCATTCAGCCTGACATTACAGTAACTCTAACACCCTCTTGGGTACTTGTATTAGAAATATTGGTCAATCTTGGAAAACAGTGACATGTGGAAATAAACATCACTTTTATATTCTTCTTACAGTTTTGAAAATAGTTTTATCAAACTTCTTGACCCAGAAAACACTTATTTTGACACCAAAATCATCTTCATATGTTATATAATAAGAAATATACGGTGTTCTTAGATGAGAAGTCAGCCATCTTGAAAAATAGCCTAGTATATAAATTGTCATGACTCAGACAATTCTGGCAATTGTATATTGAACCTCTTGACCCAGAAAACATAGATTTTGACACTAATTCGCTATAGTAGCGCTGTTACCTTTTAAATGGCGGCCATTTTGCAAAATATTGCTTATGCGAGTTGTCATCACTTTTAATTTTGTCATCACGTATTTTCGTGAAATATACTACCCCATGCAATGATCGATTTTAGCTATGATTGCAAATGTTATTATTCCGGCCCTGGTTGGTAGAAATCTAAGGTCTTTTTTCACCTCATGCTGCAGCACTATATACATATTTTACTAATAATGGCAAAAAACGTTTATCTCAGCTTCTTTTGCACGAAACCCTGTGTTTGATAGTAAAAAAAAGGCTCTGTGCTTCCCGGAATTTTTGTTTCTTGTATTTCCATTTAGCTCATTTTATCGGCCATTTTTTTAATTTGTCATAAAACACTCGAAAGCATTTCAAAATAGCAATGTAATGAAACGCGATTTTAAAACATTTGTGCTCGCCTAGCGCCTGGAGCTGAAACAATTTTTGGCCTAAAACAAGAAGATCACGCACCTTAGGACTGCATTTTGACATGTCGTACTCATTAGCCTTTTCCGTAGGAATAGTAGAATTCCAAAATCAAAGTTGTCCTGTATCGCTTGTTAAATACAGTGATCTACAGTGAGCTGAATATCCGTTGTTGCCGTATTTCTTCACTAAATCAACTCCCCGCAAGTGCTTTCGAAGATACGGTTGAATTTGTAATTCCAAGATAACGTATTATCCACCATATATCCATTGGGTAGCAAATTTAGCCAATCCCAGATAACAAGACACGCACATGCATGTGCATATAGCAATGGCTACTGCAGTACTAAATGCTGCATTCCTACATGCATTGATGCGTGGACTCGAACAATTGACGGCTTTCAGACTCTCAATGGATGGGTAAAGTTACGAATCCACAGTTATTCAAATGTTAATGCGGACATTGATTCTACATTTTGAGCGATGGTTTAAGTCAGTTTAATAAGCTTTCTCGTTTAGCAAGGCAAGTAGATGTACATCACTTGTGTCAGACTCAAAAATACTTTATTTTGAGTGATAATTATTTTATGTGTTGGAGGGAAAACACGATCACGACAAATGCAAGTTTATTCCAGCTGCAAACCCATACTATCCATATAGTAATGGATGATTTCAATGATCGCTTGTGCTTGATTTCGCTGTACTAATAACCTAACTGAAGCACATGTATTATGTACGAATCTAGAGGCATACAAATAACAGGTGTGTAAGAATTTCGTATTTGAAAAGTCGTTGTATCACGAGTCTATAGTTATACAATAATAGATGTGTGTTTACAGCAACTATTTAACCATGGTTTAACGCTAATAACCCCGCTTGTTTGATTTTCGTATACAAACAGTAGGTGTGTAACAATTCAATTGCGTATAAACAGGTTATAAAACATGCAATCGAATCCACAGGTATACAAATAATATGTGCGTAATTGCTGTATACAATTGTTATTAAATACAATGGTTTAAGTCGGAGAAAGCACTCGAAGTCATTGATTCGTGCACGTGCTATCCGAATCCCCGAATCAACACATCTCGTGCATTCTCCTTAACCTAAACCTACCTTCCTTGCCTTTGGATTTTTTATATGAACATATTTCTGTGTATCGAGAAGCGGGTCTAAAAACATATTCCAATCCCCAAATAAAATACAATTTGTTTTATTAAAACTATAATGCTTTTAATATTGAGATAAAATTCTGGAGAATCTTTATTCGGGCCATAAAGAGAGCAAAGTGTAAATCTCTTATTATCAAAATTTAGATCAATAATTACATAATTCCCCTGTGGATCCACTTTTACCTCATTAACAATTTGCTCAAAATCTTTTTAAATTAAAATGGCCACTCCTCTAGACTGGGAATTCAAATAACTAATATAAAAATTATACCCCAATTCAGCGTACAAACTTGTTTCAAAATTTCAGTTATGTGCGTGTCTTGGAAACAATAAATCATAGGTGTGTGTTCCGATCGTCTTTGGGACCACCTGATTTACCGGAAGTAGTATCGATTTTGATATCAGATGAGATCAAGATATAAACAAAAAACCGTCGTTTTAGTGGTTAATCATCAATATTAGCACAGTATTGAATAAGGCGTTGTAACATGCATTATTGCTTCTACCATCAAAACCGCATTGCCAAGTTTGTTCCCACGGTACTTGATGGTGTTTATGTGCAAGTGCCAGGCTCTCATATCAAATAGAGAACACAATACACATAAATCGGAACAAGCATCTTTAAATAATTCAACACATCAAACCTCTGTTTACTGTCTGCAAGACCACGACAATTCATTGAGCTAAGGGAAATCTATGTCATTTTATCACAAGCCAATGACTTAACCACTGCGTTTGTCATCCATTTGTAGCATCCCACCTGTCATCCATTTCTTTCTACTAGAAAATCCCATCATGTGTTTAGCCATGATGTATTTTAATTTTTGTATAATAATGCGGTTTTGTTTGGATTCCAATAGATATCTCTTTAAGCTGTGAGTATGATCCAAATGGTCAAGGCGAACAATCCGTCCAAGGCATCACAGCCGATTGTGCAGTGAATGAAAAGGACAGGTTTATATTTATACGTGTGGAGACAGCGGTCATAAATCAACGAAGGAAACGTAAAGGCAAAACAACTAAAATGCGTAAGCACTTGATATTATTAGAGAGAGAGAGAGATGGAGAGAGAGAGTGAGAGAGTGTGGAAGTGAAAAAAGTGTGTGTGTGTGTGTGTGCGCGCGCGCGTGTGCGCGTGTGTGTGTGTGAGAGATTGTGCATAAGTGAGAATTTTTTAAAGAAAACGATCAAATGAATGTTTCCACGAGTGATTAGGAGCATTGAAGTTAGTCCAGATCTTGTCTCATGTGGAAATGTGTCGTCATATCAGTGCAGCCTTCGTTTTCACAATATTAAAGATGAGATAAAACCACTTACTACTTTTATGTGAAGAAATTATTTATTACTAATTAAAGGATCTCGCCCTATATTCGATTTCGTTAAAATATGCGATTTATTGCGCGTTCAGACAGTTTAGTAAAGCAAAAATGTTATTTTATCGCTGGTGATTTTTGAAGACAACAATGGTTCTATCGACACTTCATGTGCACTTCTGCATAGCGATTTCATTTAGAGAAAAAAATTAACGGTTTTGTATTTTTTAATGAAAGGCAGTGGAATAAAAGGGCTTCTTATCATTTATTTATCATCAAAAACACAGCTTTAATTTAACGTTTTCCTTATATCAATATATAAATTTATCAAAAATGGCATACATTTGTGCCAATTTTTTATAAAATGAGCCTGGGATTCTTAAGAAATATAGTTTTTAAAATAAAATTAGGAAACTCTTCATTATACAAAGAAGCGCTACTCGGTACATTGAAAAGTACGTAGATTGCTGAACCGCGCATTAGTGGGTTTCGAACAATGATCTTTATACAATGGATTGGAAACCTGGACTTCGTAATTGAGGCACTGACGGCCATATTAGTCATCCAAAAAGAGCCCAAGCAGGTGGTTAAGAGCCGGCCGTATATAAAAAATTTGTTCCCATTGAAATGTGGATAAGCGACATAACAGACTACATAATCAAGCCAATTCAGTGAGCTCATTGTATTTGCGCGTATGGGATGGCATGTCCCTAAACGTGCACCCGGGATACAACTTCTGTTAAACAGGTGTCTCTGGATTGCTATTGTGTTCGGTAGACCAAGATGTCCGCCCGTTGCTCCATTCATCTAATATACAATTACTGTTGTGTAGTCAATCCATTGTATAGAGATCAGTGGTTACAGTGCGACTGCGATAATATTACGCGACCCCTTTTCAAATGTCCACGTTTTCATGGATTGTTAGAGTTTAGGCCAACTAAAACCTTTGTCAATCACAAAATGCTATCTAAAACACCCCTCTTTACATTTTTCTCAAATCACTGAGGTTTTAAAAAGTGTATTTTTTGCAATAAAAAATTCTAAACGAAATTCGCTCCTATCCTTTGTGTGCTCAACGAAGTTCACAAAGATCAGGCTTGTGGCAAACTTGCTGAAGTCACGTGATATATTTTCGCTGGCTTCTGTTTCGGAATTGCATACGGCGTTGTAAATATACCACAGGGAATAAACATGGTAGCTTCCATGATTGCTGTACAGTTGTGTACATTTGTCGGAATAAATCTGGATTTGTTCTGCAAGGAATACTCCAATGGCCATGAAAACCATCTGGTACGTTTTATTTAGGGATATTTCATTATATATGTACCGATAGATTCATACCAATAAATCACTTTAAAGAGACCTGAGGAGATTTCCAGAAAGAAGCGCCCCCAATTTTTCTCGAAGCACGTTTTTTTTTACATATTTGGAATGCTTACCTATGTATTGGATCACACCTGAAGTGAATAAGCCGAATACGCCGTCTTATGTAATAAGGTGATGATTTAGTAGTTTCTGACGTGCACGACAGAAAGTCAAGGCATGGTTTTCTATGGGGAACGATTACAATAGCATTCAAGTTCAAAACAAGGTTTGCGGTTTTCTTTTGCACCGGTTTGTCCAAAAAACCTTCGAAACGTTCTCGGTAGGTGGACTACAACCGACCCAGTGAAATTTGAGAGAAATTCGTATCCTAAAAAAATCTCCTCTTGTCACTTAAGGGCGGGCAGCTCAGTTCTATTATACTGCAGCATGGTACCTGTTGGGGGTAGAAAACACTTGAGTGATTTGAAGATGAATATAGAGCCCCATTCATAGGATTATGTTGAGTGGATCGTTCTATTGATGTTGCAATAAGCAAATCAAATCCACTAGGCTAGCGGGCAAGATCTCATAGCGTTTACATAGGTGACGCACCCCTTACAAGTACATAATTTTGCTAAAATAAATTGTCTAAAATTATCAAAATCTGTTCTACGCTTGTTCTCACTTCTAGTATGTGCACATTTTCGTGAAAATGAATTAAATGTCATCTCCTTTTTCCCCCTGAATATCAGTGACCAAGAGATGTACACCACGTTCCATGACTCCAGCAAATAATGGTGCTATTGATAAGTAAATCCGTCCGTTATGAATAGGATGAATAGGACAACGGACTTCAGATTCTCTGGGACTGCAAAACAATTGTTATGCCCATGACGTTAAAAGCTTTTGAATTGATTTTACCGCCTGGTTTAGATTGAGCTACAGCCACATTCACGAAGAAAAATACAACTAAAACTTTTGCGGGGAGTTTAATAAATCTTTGATCGTGTATTTAATTTATTTATTCAAAAAGAAAACGAAGATGAGCAAAAATCATGAAAGAAGAGAGTTTGCTTGGCAAGCTATGACCTAAACATCTTGGAGCAGAACACACCCATAACTTAAAGTCTGACTCAGAGATTCGAAAATATACTTTTTTGTTAATAATTGAAAAATAGTCAACTAGAAACTACATATACAGGGGACTGTCCCAATTAAAAAAATCTCTATAAATCAAATAAACATTATTAAAAAATATAAAAAATGTGCATTTTTGCCAGATATTTTGGAAACTTTTTTTGTAGACAAGATCCTAAGCTAAATCCTCGCTTTATTCAATCCAATTGATGGACCCTAAGCAGAGATATTGTCAGTTGATAAAAAAGGAAAATACCAACTTGGCCCAGTTTCACCTGAAGGTTCAAAGAAACTAAAGTATAAAGGCGTGTAGCTCATGTGAGATTAAACCCTTTTGCAAACAAAAGAAAATTGTACAGATCAAAGTGAACATATTGTCATGCATTAAACTAATCAAAATTAGTTTTCCAGTTGAAAGCCCGGAAATGTTAGTTGTGGGTGTGAAAGGGAGGGACTCACTCTCAGGGGGACAAGATATCATGAAAATTAAGGGATATTGGGGGAATTGACTGCTGAAACTAATGTACAGGCGGCCCTAAGTTTGTTGAGGAAAACAAATGTGGGAAACGCTCTAATGTGGAAGGACAATTGACCCTTCCCCTATTCCCACTGTCTCGACCAAGATGCAAGGGAGGGAATATGATGAAAGAAAACAGTGTTACAAAGAGCAATAAAAGGAAGGATGGTTGTGTTCACGGTCTAAGTTCACTTTCAACAAGGGTGTTTTTTGTGTTTACCTTCTGCTGAAAAACCAGGAGTAAAGATGAGACAAACAAGACTGTTTGGAATTGATTTCCCAATGCTACATTACTTATTAGCAATTGCGACATTATAAAAGTTATTAAATTATGTAATCACAAGAAACAGCAATTTATACCTATTTGTTATTTTATTTTCAATAAAGAAATGTCTGAAGGTGACGTTCAAATGGCAAACTTGTTGTATCAGCGGATAGCCGAAACTTGTCCCAAAGGTTTTTCAACTGCCTCAGATAATTAGCCATAACTCATGAAACCAGACCCACAAATTACACCAACTAAACATCTCATGAAAGTTGGAACATTCATAAGAAAGAAGTCACTATAAACTCCAGTTGAGATGAACTTCAGTTTTGGCCAAAAAAAATGTCAATCTTTATTGTATAGTTTTTTTTTGGACAGTTCTGTATAACCTTAAAATGCACAATTCTGAAATTTGAGATGAATTGGATTGTGTCAGTTTTGATTTGCCGTAAACATTAAGGTGCAGTATCCGTCCCATAGGATATGTATATAACAAAAATTCCGGATCGGAATTTTATAACAAAGTTGTGATTTTCTATTATGAAGGAATTCGATGAAGCTTAGCAATTTCACACAGTGATTAGTATATGGACAAGCATTATGTACATGCAAAAAAAAACACGATTTTTTGGAAATGAGGGCGCCTCTGTAAGGAAATCTATGAGTAGGCCTTTAATCATATTCATTGGACCTATTTTCTATTCAATTAAATAGTTGTGCGGCACCGGTTCACGTGAATTTCATATAGGTGAATGTTTTGGATTCTGCTATTGAAAGCAATAAATTAAATAGAATGGGGTTACACGGAAAGTACGGGGCGGGGTTTCTTTGTTTCTGAAAAAAGATTGTTAGGTACACAGTTGCCAAACCATTTTCTTATCATGAGCTTTTTGTTTGTTCACCTACGTTTCCCTTTCGAATAAAGGCTCGAAATATATAGAAGTGGGAAAGAACTTGAACAACCAGTAGAACCTCTTTATTTCTTCGTGAAAAGGAGGACAGGTAATTGGTGTGGTAACGTCATGAAAAATTAGCTTAATCTAAATCGGGGCGATATGGTTTATAGCACGGCCAATCTTTTTCAGTTGCATGGATATAACAACAATGGATCTGCAAGTCCCAGAGAAAAGGAAATCTGTGAAGTGTTTGGTCTTCTATCACGACCCACCCCCCAGCCCCGCAACAGGATTGAACTATCAATCGAGCCCACCCCCACCATCAGATTTCGCTGACAGTACACATGCACACACCATCATGGTTACAACCTAGTCATTATATCAGGGCATAAATTGAGAAGACATTAAATATCTTTACGGAGAAGTGCCAACATACTAGAAGTGAGAACCCACGTAGAACTGATTTCTATAATTTTAGGAAAATTATTTCGGGAGAAGGGGTGACCGGAAGAAGTATGTACTTCCCAGGGTGACACACCTTGGTCCTAGCCGAGCATCCTTTTTCGCTTTTGTTGGTTTGGGCCCTCCTGGCTACACTTCAATTCCACTGGAGAGACAGTTAAATTGAAGGATATTATATACATAAAGTTAGCACAAAAAAGTATCTCGGCATGTTTGTCTATCAGGTCTTGTGCCCAAAGAGGTTTATAGAGAGGAAAAACGTTTACGTAATCTTTCGAAATACACCGTCTCGCATGTTTTGCGCCGAGCACAAAGAAAACCTAGTAGAGTACCAACAATAGAAGCCAATGGCGCCTCCGCTTCTTCCACATATGTGGGGGGGCGCCTTGCATAACATAATCGGTAGTGATACAAATTAATGTATTCGTGAGAGATGGCCAGGTGTAATAATAGTGTACCTGGGAGCATTGTGCGCAGAGGATACTCTTTTTTTCTCATAATGCCATGCGCGCTTAGGTGAAAAGATGTATTCATTGAGGCGGTTTTTATTTTAAGATCAAAACGACTGATGTGTCATTTATTCGTTGGGTGGCAATAGGTAGGACAACGTTATACCACCCTAATAGCACCCAAATCAACAACTGATATTTTGGGCGGATTGTTTGTATCGAATTGACATTATGTGGTATACATGCACCCAAACTGATAATTATTCAGTGCTATCTTCAAAAATGTCAGCCCCAGCACGGACGACGGGTTTTGTTTTGAATGCGTTTCACCCCCTTGCTTGTGCCCACACGTCCGATAATTGCTTTTGCTTATAAAAGCGTCAAATGGCTGTGAGAAGAAACGCTTGTGAAAAGACCGTAAGTAAAACCCCCCACCAAGGAAAAGAATTTTTTTGAGTTGTTCCAATGCGTTCATGCAGGGTGACGCTGACAAAAATCAATATTGCAAGTAGGCTTTCTGGCTCATTCTGTCGGAAAACCCAATATCAATACACGCATATTATTGCATTGTGCCAAACAGTAAACATTGAAAAAGAAAAAAATAAAATCAGTTTTTTTTTTTTTTTTTTTTTTTTTTTAAATATTAAATAATCATTTTTAAAATTGTTTGTATATGTTTATGGTCAGATCAATAACTCTTTACTCCATTTACATAAATATACTTTTAGTATATATAGTGATTGAGAACCAGTCCTACCTACGATATTTCGGATTCCAACATGATCGCAGAGATGGTAAAGATTACGAACACGTCAGCTTTCCTTACGAAAATACTGTCAACTCAGGTTACGGCTTCCTTGTACCCATCATACAGGATGACAAAGTTGAAGGCCCAGAATATTTTCAGGTGAATGTGTACCCACTAATTGACGCTGTTCAGGCTGATAAACGCAAGAAGCGAGATGCCTCGCATCCTCAGGATTCTGAAAATGAGTACCCGTGCGTTAAGATTGCGATTATAGACGATGATGGTGAGTTAAGACAAGAACGTTTATGTGATAAATGTTGCAATGTAGACATGTTCTTGTAAATATTATGTTCTTTGTACCAATATTAACCCTCGTGCAACCAAGGGTTTTTGTACTACGTTCGCGACCGAAAAAAAAAAAAAAAAAAAAAAAAAAAAAAACGGGGGGGGGGGGGGTGTTTACAACCTCCCTGATTTTTTCGTAATTAAGCGACAACCATCATCTTGTTTGGTATCAGTGTGTAGCTTCATATGTGCTTTCTTCAAATCAAGTACAAACATATCAATATGACGTCATGTAGACGTCATAACTGAGAGCTTATTTTTTATGCAAATTGTAAGCAAATTGCCAAAATCGAGGGTTTTTCGACCGTTTTTGCCATTCATGCAAGCAAAATTGGTATTTATTTGGCAATGATGGATGCCAAAGTAAGCATACACGTGTTATTACTCTAAATAATAAGAAAAAAATACAAGTATTTGCTTACAGTAGCATCATACGATATACGATAACGGAATAAAGCGTGAAAATAATGTTGCGTGAAGAGTCAACTGAATCGAGTGCCCTATTCTTTACCGTTATAGGTGGACTGTCATTACATCTACACCGGTATTTCGCGCTGAAAAATATAATTTTTCCAAACGGCATTTTGGTGTTTTTATAAAATATTAAAAAAATAATATGTAAATTCATTCTCCGTTAATTGGTAATTATGAAAAGGTCCCCCCCCCCTTATGCACTAAGGAAGGGGAGTGCGCATAAGAATCACTGACCTCTATACATGAATAGCGGGCTTGCACGTAATTGAATAGTCGGCAATTGAAACAACCGGAACTTACCCAGCATTTATTTATATATTTATTTATACCAAATACACATTTATCTTATGTTATAACATGCTCTGCTATTTATTTGATGCATTTATTTATTTATTATTTCAAATTTTCTCAGTTTATTTATTTTTTTCGGAAATTTCTCTTTAATTGTTCATTAATGGTCTGTTTTGAAAATAACAAAATTCCTTTGTGTGCAAAAAACCTCTTCATTTTCCCTTATTTTGAGTAAATTTTCAAATTTGACGTACAAGTGACATTGAAAGTAATGCAGCGACGACGGCTTCTTGCCCTTTTCAAAATGGAGGACAAAATGTTTCACTTCTCGATCGCCGCCCGCTATGATGGCGCTATCCATGTATAGAGGTCAGTGATAAGAATATTTTTCTATATACACGTTGCCTTTGACCTATGTTGGCTACACATGTATGTGGAGTTATGTTACTATCATATAAAAATACTTATTAAAATTAATGTTTCTTTAACCAGTTACATGCTGACATTTAATTTGTCCGGTGTAGAAGTTAGAGGTAACCCCTGGTCCGGCGTATTAGTCCGGGAACAATGGTGTGAACAATAGACAATAGATCAGTTGACTCTTGACGCAAAACATTAGTTTCACGCTTTATTCCGTTATCGTCTATGGAGCCAGGACTATGGTCCCACGGGACTATATCTTGCTTTAAACCGGTAATTCATTTCCGGTACAAACGAATGGGGAAATCCATGTTTTGGAAAAAAAGTACCACGAATACTAGACTATATCAAACACAGAAATGGGTTGATATATTTAATTGATGTGGTCTATTCTCAACTTCAAAGCATTAGTAAACATAGAGTGCATCATGGTGAAGTGGCCAAAACAAAATGGCCACTTTTCGCCGGCATGGAAATCATTGTTTCGCATCTTTACTTTCAAATTGATCTATATGTTGGATTTTCTTTCACTGATACTATATTTTCATAAAATACCAGAGACATATACAGGAGTTTCGTGAATTATTCTTTTTAATGTGATTTGCGTCCTGGGCCTCCAGGACCCCCCCCCCCCCCCCCAAACGTGTGCTAAAAATACCTTTACTCCACTTAAATGTTAAGTGGTCAAGCAATTTTGGAAACGTTTTTGTTCATGAATGAAATCAAAAGAAACAACAAATCTGGTTCTCAAATGTCCCACTGGGGTATTTTGGAAAATTTGAGCTTCTCCTGACTAATCAATACTAGTATCATTTTGATGGAAAGTGTGGGGAGCGAGTTGCCTATCGGGTCCCGAACAATTAATATTAAACGCGGCGCACATTAACAAGAAAATTAGCCTAGTAATAAAGGCGTCTTTATCATGGCCAAAACGGTCATAACTACATCAATTCTGCTCGCAGAAATTAATTTCTGCTCGCAGAAATTAATTTAACCGAGCTGAAATTCTATACAATCCCAAAATTTAAGTCGAGCCGGTTTTAACCAATTGGAAAAAAACAAGGGCCTTTTTGGCGCTGAATCTTTGAACCTTGCCGAAATAATTTCTGCGAGCCGAAATTCATTTCAGCTCCCTGAATTAACCAATCAGGAAGCGGTTTTTGAAGCGAGGCAAAAATTAACCTGGCCAACTCGTTCATAAGTAATGCATTTCAGCTCGCCAAAATTAATTTCTGCTCGCTGAAATTACAGCCACTAGGAAGACAATTTTTCAGCGAGCTGAAATTCCAGCCAATGAAAAAGCAATGAATTTATGTCGCCGAAATGATTCGGCTCGCCAAAATAATTTAAATCCTGAAAATTCCCAGCCAATGAAATAGCAATAATGTACGCTCGCAAAATAATTTCAGCTCGCTGAAATTACAGCCAATAGGAAGACGTTTTTTCATCGAGCTGAAATTCCAGCCAATGAAAATAAATTTCTGCCTCGCCGAAATGGAATTTCGGCTCGCGAAATTAATTTCTGCTCGCTGAGAATTCAGCCATAGGAGAGTTTTTTCAGCGAGTGCGAAATTCAGCCAATTAAAAAGCAATTGGGGGAATTTTTCTGGCTCGCCGAAATGAATGTCGGCTCGCCAAAATTAATTTCCTCGCTGAAATCAAGTACGGCCAATTTTCGAGCAGCATCAATTCAGTACTTATGAACGGGTTGGCCAGTTGTTAATTTCCGACGAGCCAAATTGCATTCGGCGAGGTCAAATTAATTTTCAGCAGCTGAAATTATATTTCAAACTTCTCTCGCTGAAAAAAACCTTTATTTGATTGGTCATGCCACCAGTATCAGAATGTGACTTGATTTTATTAAATTTCTGCTCGCTGACGGAAGTTCGAATTTCAGCTCGCTGAAAATCAATTTCTGCGAGCGGAAATTGAGCTAGTTATGACTCGTTTGGCCAATGATACGTCTTGGGATAGATCGAATTTGAAGTGAATGATTTTGACCATTACAGTCATGATTGTCTTTTCATTCTTTACCCAAATTTGGTATGAACTTTTTTGATCTCGAGAATAGGCCCATAACACCTTTTTATGGTGTCGTCAACATAACACACACACACAAAAAGAACAGCATGAATACGCAATAGGACCGACGTAATTAGCTCCAGACGGAAAGAATGGAAAGGACACCAAACTGGCATTGACGCATCAGTTGTGCGTAGGATAATTTATTCCAAGCAAACATTGGCACAGATGGAGGAACCAAATAACAATGACATCCAAACAAGATAATGCCCAGGTTCCTGGGAGTATATGAAATACCTGCGTACCTCGCAGACTCGCATCAGAACCTGCAACAGTCCGGCCATCCCGGGCGTATAGGCATCATCTCAAGCAGCATCCCACCGGACGCTGCTCAAGCAGCATCCCTCCGGACGCTGCAAGTGTGCACACACCACAAGCACAACAAAGGTGCTAAATCCCTGCAAGTATAAAAAAAAAAAAAAAAAAAAATTCAGTACTTATGAACGGGATGGCCAGTTGTTGAATTTCGACGAGCCAAAATTCATTTCGGCGAGGTCAAATTAATTTCAGCGAGCTGAAATTATTTCAAACATTTCTGCTCGCTGAAAAAAACCTTATTTGATTGGTCAGTGCCGCCAGTATCATAATGTGATTGGATAAATTTCTGCTCGCTGAAATTCTGAATTTCAGCTCGCTGAAATTAATTTCTGCGAGCGGAAATTGAGCTAGTTATGACTCATTTGGCCAATGATACGTCTTGGGATAGATCGAATTTGAAGTGAATGATTTTTGACCATTACAGTCATGATTGTCTTTTCATTCTTTACCCATCTTTACGCAAACATTGGCACAGATGGAGGAACCAAATAACAATGACATCCAAACAAGATAATGCCCAGGTTCCTGGGAGTATATGAAATACCTGCGTACCTCGCAGACTCGCATCAGAACCTGCAACAGTCCGGCCATCCCGGGCGTATAGGCATCATCTCAAGCAGCATCCCACCGGACGCTGCTCAAGCAGCATCCCTCCGGACGCTGCAAGTGTGCACACACCACAAGCACAACAAAGGTGCTAAATCCCTGCAAGTATGCGATACGAAGCAGAAATCGTAGATTTGCAACACAGGATTTCAACCCGAGCCCGGTGTAGAAGTAATTATCGTCCGGCGTACTCATAGTCCGGAAACAATGGTGAACAATAGGGCAATCGATTCAGTTGACTCTTCACGCAACATTAGTGTCACGCTTTATTCCGTTATCGTCTATGGAGCCCCGGACTATGACTCCTGCCGGACTATATCTGCTTTCACACCGGCGCCCCCAATTTTCAAAACTTGATATTTTGGCACAGTTACGTTGGTAATTGTCTAGGAAACTATACCTGCGAACGAGAATGCTAAGAAATGCGTATTTATCATAAAATAAGCAATTTTGTAATTAGAATTGGGATCCCAGATTGGACTTAAAGGAGAACCCGTACAACGAATAATATTAAACAATATACACTATAAAATAATTATTGACAACATATCGAGTGGTTTCATAGAAAAACGGAATTATATTACCCTAACAATGAATTAAAACCATCTAGTCTGACCATTACGGCGGTACGGTAAGTACGTATAGCCTGTTTCTAAAATTGAAAACGTAAATTGAAACCAGCGTTTGAAAATTCTCAAGACCGGAATAATACCGAAATGCATTGTGGGAAAAGGGATGCGACCCGTAGCGATTGCGTGTTCACTTTTCCGTGTTTGCGAGCACCGAAGTACCCGACAAAAACGTTCAATTTTCTCGCTAGGTTCTATATGTTCAAACCCAATTACGGTACATACTTAAAACAAAACATAGTAACGGACCCTCTGATGCAAAAATCTCCATAGAACCCCTTCGTTTTCCGGAGATATTTGAGATTTAGTTTCATTTGCATGCATTCGCTATGACGGACTGATAACGTTAATCTCTCGCGCAGTACTAATTTAGATAATATTTTTCGGAGTCTGTGACACAGATTACACACTTTCCGCACCGCCGTATCTGACCATGTGCTATTTAAATATATATTCCATATACAGTAGCGCGAATTTCAAATAGCGCATGGTCAGACAAAATGCTTTTAATTCGTTTTCATGGTTAGTATAATTCCGTTTTCCCATGAAACCACTCCATATGTGTTCAATAATTGTTTTTATAGCGTATATTGTGTCAGTTATTCTTGATACAGGTTCTCCTTTAACGGCAGAGCTGGAAATGCCACGTTTATATCCATCCATGATGAAATAGTGCCACCTCGAGAATATAACCTCTAACTTGACTTGCCTGAACCAATAAAACAACTAATAATTGAGCTTAGACACGTACATGACGCTATTTCCCGGCTACTTCACATTGGAATGCCGTTTCCAACAGCCGTTGAATTATTGTCGGGATCCCCGATAATAATTATTCTAATTACAAAATTCCTTCGTTTTTGACATACATACATTTTCGAGCTTAACCATTCACAGGTATAGTTTACTAGCCAGTTACCAATGCAACCGTGTAAAAATCTCAATTATTTTGAAAAAAATGGGGGGCGCTCTTCAAAAAAAAATGTGCTAATATTGCTTTAAGCACATTAACAAATATTATAGTTTGAGGAACAATTTCTTGGCCATGGCGTACGCGCGCGTTGCATGTTGCGTGAAATGCGTCTACGTGCAACCCAGAGGTGCGCCGTTTTGGCGGAGAAGCGGGCGTACCTAGTAACTTGGCCAAGCAATTATTACTACAATTATAAATTAGAAAAGAGCGCTTAACACAAACTGGAAATGGGAGGGAGGTTGGGAAAATAATTTATACGTAAGTTATGAGAAAGGAAAAAAAAAACATCCTACACACGTGAAGCACTGATGAGTTGTGACCGACAGACGCGAAGCCCATACAGCGGACAAGGACATGCAATGATTCGATTGGATGCTGAGGCCTGAAAGGTGAGCGATGATTGGACAAAGGCGCATTGAGGATGCTTTAACAGCGATCAATGGAGCTTAAAGAGCAACACCAAGGACGCCCGCCAGGCGCTCAACTATTTTTCTTACGATGAATAAGCTGTATAAGTGCTAAAGTACATTGCACAAAACATTATTATACATTGATATTTTCGTATTTTCAGTGACTTTCCGGTTCTCTAGCAATACTTATGTGATTAATGAAGAGACGAAAATGGCGAGTTTTGATATCATAAGAGAAGGAAACTTCGACAGTTCACAGTCAGTCAGTAAGTAATACGCTTTTATAGTCCATGAGCCGAGCAAATTTTCGGTATCCTGAAAGGGAACAAAAACGACACTTATTGTGCAACATCAGTATACCATGGCCTACGAAAAAATGCATTTCTGGAATGGTAGCTATAGCTAGGTAGGGGGTAACTAAGGTTTACATAAGGGGAAAATTTTAAAGTGCTTCAATTATGTTGAAAAGTACACCACATTATTTGTCTGATCATAAGGATTACAAAAATGTATAGTTTGTACTAGCTACAGTCTAAAGTTTTGGAGTTATAGGCTAAAAACAGCAAAAATCAATAAAAAGGGTAATTTTCAGTTGTACAGGGGTCAAATTTCAAAGTTGCTCTGATTTGGATAAAATATGGAGCATATTATTGGTGGAGCTTATACGATTAAAGTAAGGAATAGTTTAAATCTCTAAAATGCTTAGTTACCAATGTAGTGGGAAACAAAGGTCTACGTCCATTGTATTCAATGGGGCTTGACCTTGTTTCCCCCTTACTCTGATAACTAAGCATTTGAGACACTCAAACTATTCCTTATTATAATCCATGACCTCCACCAAAAAAATGCACCATTTTGCATCCAAATCGGCGCAACTTTCAAATTTGACCCCTGTACAACTGAAATTTAACCTTTTGACCTGTTTTTGCTGTTTTTAACCTTAACTCCAAAACTTTGGGTTGTATATTGTACAAACTATACCTTTTTGGAATCCTTATGATTGGACAAATGATGTGGCATACTTTTCAACATGACCGGATCATTTTAAAATTTTGACCCCCGTGTAATCCATAATTGTCCCCTACCTGGTTATAGCTACCATTCCAGAAATGCTATCATGCATTTTTGTGTAGAGGATAGTGAACTGAGGCTGAATAATTAGTATCGTTTTTGTCCCCTTTCAGGAACCAATTTGGCTTAAGACTAATATACTAATTTTATTGTATGCTTACATACTTTTGTAAAATTTCACGGAAATGCGGATGGAGCTTACTGCCCGTCATGTTATTTGAGATGCCTTTAACTTTGGTTTTCAGCTATTCGGACAGAAGATATCTCAGCCACTCGTGGAGAGGATTACATACATTCAGAGACAGGTTCAGCTCTTGATTTCTATGACGCTGTTTCTGAAAAAGAGGCAGGAATTATTGACATCTATTGCGATTTTGAAATTGAAGGGCCCGAGACGTTTAAAATCGTGATCTTCTCAACTAATGAAGGCGCTGTCATTGAACCTTTTGAAGCTGTGGTAATCATCCTCGATAATAGTAAGTGAAACATGACACATAAGATCTTCCTTGAATTGTCCTGTAAAACCCTAATTAAAATGATACGTTTAAGCAATATTAGCACATTTTTTGAAGAGCGCCCCCAATTTTTCAAAATAATTGAGATTTTTACACGGTTGCATTGGTAACTGGCTAGTAAACTATACCTGTGAATTGTTAAGCTCGAAAATGTCTGTGTGTCACAAACGAAGGAATTTTGTAATTAGAATAATATTATCGGGGATCCCGATAATAATTCAACGGCTGCTGGAAACGGCCTTCTAACGTGAAATAGCCGGGAAATAGCGCCGTGTACGTGTCTACCCTCATCCATTAGTTGTTTTATTGGTTCAGGCAAGTCAAGTTAGAGGTTATCTTCTCGAGGTGGCACTATTTCATCACGGACGGACATAAACGTAGCATTTCCAACTTTGCCGTTAAGCCCAATCTGGGATCCCAATTCTAATTACAAAATCGCTTATTTTATGATAAATATGCATTTCTTAGCATTCTCGTTCGCAGGTATACTTTCGTAACTTCGTAACTTTGCCAAAATATCAACTTTTGAAAATAGGGGGCGCTCTTCAAAAAATGTGCCATTATTGCCAGGCGGTGGCGGCCAAGCTTCATTCATAGCGCAAAACTGCCGCACGAGTCATTGGACGAGCCTGAACAGTGACCGGAATTTGAAGTCACTGTGCGCGTTTATAAATAGATCAGCGAGTGGCGAGTGGGAATTCCCGTACGGAGCCGCGACCGTTTAAATTGCCTTGCTTTAGACGGTGGTGCATAATTGTGCTGCAAAACTATCATCAAATCGTTTTTAAAGACCGCACATGAGAGGATTAAAAAAAAAAAAAAAAAAAATATGACGCTGTTTCTGAAAAAGAGGCAGGAATTATTGACATCTATTGCGATTTTGAAATTGAAGGGCCCGAGACGTTTAAAATCGTGATCTTCTCAACTAATGAAGGCGTTGTCATTGAACCTTTTGAAGCTGTGGTAATCATCCTCGATAATAGTAAGTGAAACATGACACATAAGATCTTCCTTGAATTGTCCTGTAAAACCATAATTAAAATGATACGTTTAAGCAATATTAGCACATTTTTTGAAGAGCGCCCCCAATTTTTCAAAAAAATTGAGATTTTTACACGGTTGCATTGGTAACTGGCTAGTAAACTATACCTGTGAATGGTTAAGCTCGAAAATGTCTGTGTGTCACAAACGAAGGAATTTTGTAATTAGAATAATATTATCGGGGATCCCGATAATAATTCAACGGCTGCTGGAAACGGCCTTCTAACGTGAAATAGCCGGGAAATAGCGCCGTGTACGTGTCTACCCTCATCCATTAGTTGTTTTATTGGTTCAGGCAAGTCAAGTTAGAGGTTATCTTCTCGAGGTGGCACTATTTCATCACGGACGGACATAAACGTCGCCATTTTTCCAGCTTTGCCGTTAAGCCCACTTTGATCCCATTCCTAATTACAAACTCCCGCTTATTTAAGATAAATATGCATTGCTTAGAGCATCTCGTTCGCAGGTATACTTTCGTAACTTCGTAACTTCTTTGCCAAAATATCAACTTTTGAAAATATGGGGCGCTCTTCAAAAATGTCCATATTCACATTGAAACTAGCTTTAATGCGGACAATCTGACAGGTAACCACCATAACTAAACAAATAAAACTTGGACTATGTTAATTCAAACAGACAATTTATGGTTTCAATTTGCAATTTAAAAAAGTTCGGTTTTGAGATCTTCGTGTCGTTTCTCTCTTTTCTTCTTTCTTTTTCTCATTTTCTGGGTCAAATATTTTTAATACAATTCGGGTTGTGGGCATTTTGGGTCCTAAAATAAACTTGGTTCACTTTAAAGACGCTTGGTGTCGCGTTCACCCACCTAGAGCGTCCAGTATTGTTAGTAACACTCGGTAACACAACCTAAAATATTCACTACAGATGATTATTACCTATTTCATTTACAGAACCAACCGTTCCAACAACGGTTTGTTTACTACTTTCAGACAATGTAATCACCTACGGACGCAGAAGAGGGCAATGCTGTAACAGTCACAATCTGCCGAAAGGGTGATCTTGAAAGTGTTGTTACAATCAGTAAGTTTTGACAGCTTCAAGTGCACTGAAAATATTAATTTATCAAGAAAAGGGTCTTATTTTAAAATTAAAATTAGTCATATGCACATTGATTTTTGATCATTCAATAAAATCAACCTGCAAATGTTGCTATCATGTTTAATTAGCATTTTGTAGCATTTACAATGAATTGTTATCATAAAAGATATTTTCAGGACTTATAAAATTTCACTCTTAAGAATTGCATGACAAAGCAATGAATGACAAAATTGACATAAGACCCGTTTCGTGACAAATTAATGTTTTCGGTGTATCCAGCTTCCCTAAGTCACGTTGATTTTATTAAATTTTGAACACCACTTATGCTCCTGGAGCAAATATTGTGACAATCGTTCCAGAACGGATGTATTCGTTATCTTGAATGCTGATCACAAATCAGTATCCCTTTAATCCATAAAGGTTATCAAAGATTAAAATTCAAAATCTGGCTCAAGATACACTGTTACCCATAAAGTTCGAATATGTTTTTTTTTTTTCAGCCCCAATCTTGAAACGCATTTCTATTTCAACGTCTCAGTCAGTAATCATATTAGAGTAGGTGAATGATTACATAATGAGTTCCCACTACCCGGGTGAAGTGAATTCATGCATAATTTTGAATTACGTAACAATGCCTTTTGTAAGAAGTGCCCATGACAAAAATGAAAAATCTTAATAGAGTTACTTTGATTCTGATTTTCATAATGCATACACGTAGTAACATAAACAAAGTAAATAATTAATCCAAAAAAAATATGTTTGTGCTCAAAATAGTAAATTTAGTTCATTCTTCACCAATTAAAGCAATCAGCACAAGTCTAGATGAAGCAAAGCGGTAGAAAAGGCAGAAACGAATTAGTGCCTTTTTCGCACATTTTGACGCGAAATTAAAATAAATGTTTTGCCCCTAGTTTTCTTACTGAACCATTTTCTCCAGTTTTTATTTCTTTATTGTTGATGTCTTTGAAGCCTTCTAACATGCGGTGGATTTCCGTCTATAAATCATTTAGGAAAGTGATTATGTGGGGGGGGGGTCCCCTAAGAGCCCTAAGATACACTAACGGAAGTGCAAACTCCGGCTGGTGTAAAACGCATAATTGCATAAGGCCAAAAAAATATGGTTTGTCTCAAAGCTGACGCGCGCGTTTGTAAATTTCGAGATAAATTCAAAACAAGTTTTGCGGAACTTTTTTTTATATTTTTTTTTAAATTGTTTTACTCCGATTTTGTTAAAAACTAAAACACCCGAATCAAGTGATCTGCATCTCTCGGCATTGAACTGATTCAAGCCTGTCAACTAGTAAGATTTCGCCGTATTTTGTCCGTTTTCCGAGTCTCTAAGTGCTACTGAAAAAATGTACGATTATAATTTCTGCATAATGTGCATAAGCTGCATAATCTGCATAAGTGCATAAGATGCATAATTGCATAAGCTGCATAATTGCATATTAACCATCATCTTACCAAGGGGAGGGGGGGGGGGCCTACCGAACTTTGCTCCGGTGCGCTAAAACGCTAAAAAAATCGTAAAAAGCTTCTAGGT
>JAMKCH010021987.1:0-23037 GCA_023653785.1 Ophioderma brevispina
GCAGGTTACCGAGATTACTTTAGAATTTTGCTCCCCCTGGATCGATTGTCTTGTATACCCCTATAAAAGAGTGATGCATATTTGTGACATCAAGTCATCAGTTTTCATGAAAAGGTGTGTTTTGAAAAACAAATTTTTGTCATTTAAATCTGCTGCTGTATCAAGTACTGTATTCAAAACACATTTTTAAAGAGGTAAAATTAACTAAAAAAATCAGCTGTTTTTTTAGCTGCCGTTTTTATCCAAAAAGAGTAAAATCTTTCCCATTTTTTTTTAAAGGTTTGGCCATGATGTACAAATACTCGTGTTTGAGTGGGATGGGATTTCTAGGAAAATTAATTCAGTACAAACACTCACCCCAGTTATAGTTAAAAATGGAACCGTTGAAGAACCACTTCTCAAACCCAACTGAGAATCGATAGTCACAAGGATCAACCAGCACCCAAGCTGATACCGATGCTGTAGATATAATCAAGTCGAGTTCTAGGCAACATAGCACACCTGTGCAAGAGTCACCAATGAGGGCGCATGTATTGCCTAGGCCAAGGGATGCTGTTGTGTCAGGTGGACAGGCTGGATTTGATAGCAAACATTAAAAAGTGATTTATAATTATGGTTTGGCAACCGTTGTGTTTAACAGAGATGTATATACTTAGCAAAACTCAGAACACCCACTTGCCCAGAACTAATTCTCATGGCCACAATATAACCTTCTAGCAAATGCATTTTACATTCAACACTATCATATGACTTAAAAGATTTTATTTCAGAAAGTCAGAAACAATAACATAAGAATCGGTCCCAAATAGGTTATCTTATTATGTGGTTAATATGAGCCTGCTATGTCAATGCACTAAATAGTTATACCTAATTTTCCCTTAAAGAGGCATTTCGTGATCCACAACCTTGTCCCCCTGACTTACCTCAAAAAAGTTGACATTTTTATATTATCTGAACCGTTAGCCTTAGTAATACATGTGTACCTAATCTTACGTGCAAATTCGGTCGTATCTGTAAGAAATTTGCAATTTTGTATAAACGGACAGAAATTACAGCACAGTGGCCAATGGGCCGTGAGAAACGAACAATTGCTCATAACCCAAAAACCGCAAGATCGGGATCAACTCAAATTTTGTGGATAAACTTTTCTCAAGGATATCTAGTGATCAATGAATAAAACAGAAATGCACCTTTAAGTGACCTCCAAACTACATTTGACCTTTCCCTCTGTACTCCACCTGAGATCTTTGTTTCAATATAATTATGAGCATATCAAATGAGCCTGATCTGTCACAGCTCTGAAAAGCTACATCTAATTTTACCCAAACGACTATCACATGCATGACATATGACCCTAAGCAATCTTCTAAATGACCTTTGAACCCACATCTGTGTAACACACATTATGTCCCCTTGTTCTAAAGTGTACCATACCAGTTATGAAGCATCACCAAGAGGCTTTTTGTTACTACTCTTTTGGGGGATTTTTTAATTTCTGTCCATGAGGTTTAAGGGTAAAAAGAAACGCATACCATATTTTGGCAGAAATTTTATTACAATATAGAGAGACATCTTTGGAATCGCATCAAGTTTGAGTAACAACATTAAAGCGGCACTGGCACATTTTCACAAAATATGAAATTTCTTCAATTTGCTCTCAAATGATAGTCTAGGCCATTTGAAGAACAGAGATATATTTTACACATAAAAATAACATACCCCAAAACAGATAGGGACATTGATATGAGGATAAAGACATCCAGGTAATTTGTAGGCCAACTTTTAAGTTTTCCATAACTTTAAACAAATTTGTATATTACATGAATATTTTTGACTCGTACTCACTGATATTAAAACCACAAAGGTTATAGACCGATCAAACAGTGTGCATAGCTTGGGAAACATGCATACGGCGTGCGTGTCCTTGTGTTAAATGCCATTTTCGTCATCTGCTGAATTTAACGTCGCCGGCGACGTTAAATTACAAAATCGCTCTGTTTACCCATAAGGAAGCTGATTTGGTCTTAATCATTTCGGGTGAGGGCTTTTGTATATAAAAGCTTTTACAACCATGCAAAAATATCGATTTTGAAAAATCTTGAGGGCGCACTATTTTTCAAATGTGCCAGTGTTTCTTTAAGAACATTTACAACACATTTTATAAAGACGTTATTGGGTGGGGAAAAGGAAGCCACTCCTGGATGTAAATGGTTTGGCAACGTTGGCATAGCGTAAGCCAAATTTAGGAACATACACATATAAACACCCCCAAAAATGTAAATCCCTACCCTGAAATTTGTAAGTCAAGTTAAAGCGATACATTGTATTATACATTATGGGATATAATTGGAAGTGTTGTTTATTTACGCGCATTTGTGACGATAACCTGAGTACTCTTGACGTTAAACTCACTTGACCAAACCCACCCCAGGATTTAAAAGTTGCAGTAAACCCTACACAGAAGGAGAATTAGTTATGCACAAAAGAGGATTGCAATGATTTCAATCTCTAACAGTATGATTGTCAATAGGATTTACTGCAGCATTTAAATCCTGGGGAGGGTTCGGTCAAGTGGGCATAACTTCAACAATACTTCATCGATCGTCACAAATTATATCCCATATCCCATAATGTATAATACGATGTATCATTGGACACTTGAAAGACAGATTTCTGGAGTGGAGAGTTACTTTTTTGGGTGGGTTCACATGGAAATAGATACAGTATAAAGTAGTATTGCAAAATAATTATTGATCTGTAGGAAGTAGCATTTTTATAAAGAAAACCATAAACAGGTAGCTGTTAGTTTCCTTTTGTTGACAGTCAAATGGATATCATACTTTGTAACAATTTCTTACCTGCTGATGACACCCCTTGAGGTTTAGAGCATGCCTTCGATGCGAGTACTGACTGCAGGCCAAGATGTCTGAGGACTGCATCAACTGCGAAGTTACCACTACTGGATTCTATCTCAGACAGGAATCCTGACACTGTCCCATCACCTGAGTAGAAATCATATTCATTAACAAGACATATTTGAACTCAAAATTTAACTGACATGATGCAATCAAACATCTTACAACTGTTGCAGACTGCCACACGATGTGAACAAACATCTTACAACTGTTGCAGAAGCACAGTTTGGTAGCAAGTAATTTTGCCATATTTGCTTAGCCACCAGATTACTGTGAAGTGTTACCTTGTTTTCATTTTCTAATAAACAAACTGTTTTGTCAATAATAAAACTTTTAAAATTCAATTTTTTCTCCATGGAAAAGCGCAGTATGTACAAAATACATTAACTACACCATAACATCAAGTTTACTCTGTAAAATTTTAATTATTTAATTACCAGCAGGTCACTGCATACATTTTGATTTCTATTTAATAGATTACAATCTTTTCTCATAAATTACACAGGGTATGTAAACTATTTTTCTTGGTTAGTCAAAAGTGTGGATACTGCATGTTTCTGTAGGGAGTGGCATGTGTTAAACTTGATATATTCAATAATGAATAATTGGATGTTAACTTTTTTTTTCAATAACGAATAGCTCAAACTTGACTCCATATAATCAGGATTTCCCACGTTTACTTTTTGCTGACAATGTCACAGGTTAACTTTCACAGGTTAACTAATGTTTTCATCAAGACTCTTAAATAAGAAATCCCAGAGAATTTTTTTTAATCTTGTTAATACTGTTAACTATATGCCATGCACTTTGGCAAAGGTGCTAAAAAGTTGATGACCTATTTTTAATTCCTTTCCTAGAATAATAAGCCTGAATTAACAGGACACAATTTCAATCACTTTTTAATTTATGTTAATTGAAAACATGATACAGGATTTTAGTGTGGTTTGGTGTGTATTCCTGTAGGACTTTTATGCTAAAATTTATTTTGTTGCTGTTTGGGTTTCAATAGGGCCTAAACTGTTAGAAAATGATGGGGTGCAAATTTTCGGACTGATGCCCCCTCCTGCAAGGGGGGATGTTAGTACAGGGAAAAATTTAAAGGATGACCTTGAACCATTATGGGGCAATAGCGCTTTAACTAAAGGTCGAATCCTAAGCAAATATATACCTTTTTCTTATCCTTATAAGGAGACGAACATGTTAATGTACATTAAAACACAATTTGACTCGATTTTAAATTTTTCCCTGTAGTAACATTTCCCCTCCTTGAAGGGGGCAGCAGTCCGAAAATTTGCACCCCATCACTTTCTGACAGAATGGTCCCTATTGAATGAAAAACAGCAAGAAAATCAACTTTAGCACAAAAATCCTACGAGAACTGTTTCATTGACATACCAAACCACACTATTAGTTTGGTCATCCACATTTCTGACAACATAAAGCCATTTCTCACCTGGCAAAGTAAACACTATATTAGGATCACATAGTGGTATAGGTAACCTAGCTTGGTCTAATAATGCCACCTCAACACAATCCCCTTCAATGCAGAAGTTGAGACTGAGGTTGATCTGGAAGACTTTGTCGGATGGAAGCTTGTCAACACTCCAGCTGAAATACAAGAAATCAATGCTTAATAAAACTATGAACAGGTATGAGAATTATCTTTTGAAAGAAAACCTGAAAGTGACAAAAAGAATTTTGAAAAAAAGCATGAAATTATGTAAAAAAATACCTAAAATTGGGCTGAAAATAAAAAAAAACAATAAATCTGGGCAACAAAAAACATGAATTCATGTTTTAACCTCAGAATTATCATGCCTGTGTGAATCTCCTTAAACTCACCAAAGTACTCTTGGAACTAGAATTTTTTTTTTCCCAGAATATCTATTATGACATTTTATTTTAACTTGTTACTGATAAATATCTCAAGAGGGAAAATTAATGAGCCCTAAAATATTTTTTGAAATAATATTAGTGGGGATGACGAGTTTTTTAAAGTGCAATGAAAATGCTTGACTTTTTATTTTTTCAAACATTGCTACAAATTGCAGCATAAATGCATAGATTTTGCTATCTCATACCTACACATCATCATGACTATACCAATGCATGATTTTTGTCCAATCCTATTTCTTCTCTCATAATAAAACAATTTATGAATGGGAATTAAGAATTAAACTGCTGTAGTAAACTCACCGTATTGCAAAATATTCCATATCCTCCTCTCTCATCTCCCCAATGGGATACACAAACAGTGTCAATTTTTTGCCCACTTTTTTTGTACCTCAAAACCAATAGAGAACCGAAAATTGCAGGGATCCAAAATTGCCCAAGCGCATGCATATCTTCTGGTGATCTTCAAATCTACTTCAGCAACAGCATTGACACCCCAGCAGGAATCCAGACCTCACATGAACAAATGGTGGAAGTTTGATGGAGTTCAACTGAAGGACAACCATAGATTCCAAATTATAAGCCGAAACAAAACTATTGATCTTGAAATGCTTGAAGCCTTATTAAATATACTTTGAACTAATAGACTAGGCTGTGTCATAGATGCAGACTTGGTATACTTATAAGCAAATGTTGTAATTTTGTCACCAAAAGTGGACCAAAATTACACTCAATACTATGCAGTATCCTTAGAGCGTTAGCTGAGAGACTGGCACTATCACATATACACTGTTCACTCAGCTTTTTGAAAAAGCGATTTCATTCAAGCTTATTTTTTGCTTTCAAAAAAGTAAATTTAGCCTTTCATTCATTTTCAGCCCCATATTTTTTACCTCTGTACCCAGTTTATGCTATATTTCATTTTTTTGCAGCTACTCTTTTTTTCACACCAACCCCACTCACAGGTCTGACTGTTGTTTCCCATTGATTTCTAGTGTCTTACTCCTAGTGCTCAAGTGAAGTTATGGTTAAAAAATGTGTGTTCAGATTTTGCCTATTGACAGACATGTTGGGTGTTACCCCATAGCCCCAAAGAGGGGTCCATCACCCCTCTAAACTACATCAAGGTGATTGCTCTAGGCCTCCAGCAGGATCCATTTGACATCCCCAACTTCATGACGAATGACATTAGGCGCTACATTAAGAACAAGCAGCATCTCGGATAGATTGACAAGACTGGCCATTGATAAGTGCAATTTGAGGAAAATTGAGCCTAACATATGAAACTTCACAAGTATGCTGGTGACTCTTTAAAATGGATTCGACACATTTTATCCTTCGTGAACAATGGCCAAAATAAGAGCTAACTACTTACCACCTATGACTGAGCCAGGGATACCAAGCTGACACTGAGACTCACTCAAGTTAAGTCCTGCAAATTTACGTGTAACAAATGACTTACATTCAAAAATTTATTAGCAAATTTACATACATACTACAATTCATAAAGGCATTGTTAACACATCGGGCATATCAGCAGCGGCATGGCAAGGGCGAGGGGGCACGGGCAGGGGGCACAAGTCCCCAAGTTTGGTTTGCCAGCTGGGGTAAAAGATCCATTTATAAATAATATACTTTAATTTTTGAAGCATACATTTAGGTCAGCACTTGCTTTAAACATTTATTTCTTACCCTCTGCTGCCCATTATTGAAAATACAGCACTCTGATTGGTTATTTACTGCCCATTATTCTGGCAATAAGTGGGACCTCCAATGCATTTTCCTATTAAATAAGCTTGTTTTTAGGTAATAGAATAGAAATAAAGGGTTTGGCCAAGAGTCTTTTATGGGCTCATAATGTAATCCCTCGGCCAGAAAAAAACTTTCAATAATGGGCTCAGCTCGCCTCCACACCCATTATTATAGTTTTTCCTGACCTCGGACACATTATTCGCCCATAAATGACACTGCAAACCCGTTATTTCTTATTACCGTCCATTCGGTGGGAAATTAATTATTCTCTGCCCCCAGCTCAAAGATCCTGTGTACAGGTCAATGAATCACATTTTATAAAGTATGACCAACTAATATTTTTCCTCCTTACCAAGGTTTTTTATTACCTTTATTTTTTAACTTCTAGGTATTTCTACTACAGGGTGTCTCAAAAGAACGTTACCCCTCAGAAACGGCCATTTTGCTTATTATCAATCGCTGTTCCTGGTTTAGCTTTATATTACTGAAAAGCGTACTTTTAGAACATATGGTGAAAACAATTAAACGGTGAAAAAATAACTAAACAATGACTATTTTTTCCCCCCCCCCTAAAAATAGATGCAAACCTACTTTGTCCATGGCTTGCAATCGTAAGAAAACATTTACAGGTAATTCTTATGGATTGAGCACACGTAACTCCCAGATTTAATTAATATGTTCACCTGTACTGCTAACGCACTTGAAACAACATGCACTTAATATTTGTTCTTTCAGAATGAAGTGACCTACAGAAGCCCTTCGCCCGTCTCCGATCATATAGGACAATAATGGAATTTGCGATTAAAGCGCATTTTCAAATAATGGCATTGGGGCGTGACTCCTACAATGGCATACTCTACTGAACTGCTCTTGGGTTAAAGGACCATCGTTCATCGTGAATGGGAAAACGTTTTTCCTCCCCAAGTAGGGTTCCCAGTGATATGGCAAATCAAGGGGAACGAGAAAAATTCTGGAACTGGCAAGACTCTAAAAAGGTGCAAGGAGAGAGATATGAGCAGCAACGACAGGACAATCAGCCGCGAATAATGCTGCAGTGCCTAGAGAACTGAACAATGAACTCTAGAAACAGCAATGAACCTTGGAATTTGAGAGTATTTATTGGCCAGGAGGGTCCTTAAACTTTTTAATTTGGGGGGAGACATTTGATCCATTGTTTCCCTGCTAATGCTAGCCGTGGACAAAGTAGGGGGGGTTTTTTTTTGTTTTTTTTTGCATCATTTTTAGGGAAATATCATTGTTTTGGTTATTTATTCGAGCCGTTTCTTTTCCACAACACCGTTTTTCTTTCTGTTTTCACCAAATGTTAAAAAGAGTACATATTTTCATAATATAAAGCTAAAACAAGATAAGAATTGATTAAGTAATTAAAAAATGGCTGTTTCTGGCGGGTAACGTTCTTTCTGAGACCCCTGAAATTTATTAGGGCCTATATTTTTTTTTTGCAGAATCACTATAGGTGCCTTTAACCCAAGTATATAGCTTTCACCTCTCGGAATTTTCTTAAACGATTTTTAAAAATCTTACGTAAGTCCAAATTTCTGTAGAACAAGTTCGATCGCAGAGTCACCAATGTTTCATACTAGCTCATCAAGGAAACCAGACTTGTGGCCATTGCCAGGTAGGCTGTTATGCCATGGGGTCAATGTTACAGACGGGAACTATGGTTTAAACGAATACCCTGTTAAATGGGGCCATTCAGTTGCAGGGTATCAATGCAGAATATAGGCTGTAAGTCAATCCGGAACACTGTTTCGGCCCCTGTCAGGTAACCTGTCCACTGAGTAGCTAGAAGAAGTAGCAATGAAAAGGTATTTAAAAATTAAGCCTCCACACTTATGCATTTTTTAAAATAAAATTCCAAGAGACACTTGGCAAATCTGAAACTAGCAACAACTTAAAACCCTAATCGATGAATCCAGCACTTGTGTACATTAAAGAATTGCTCAAATAAGGTGCTTGTTCTGAGTTTATGGTCTATCATGTTCTCTACTTGAGTATGATAGCCTCGTACTTTATAGCTTCATCACCAAGTATGCGGGAAACAATCTTGCAGTTTTTTATGGTAGAAGTGATGCATCAATTGCAATACCATTCCAATGCCTTTTTAGTCCTCTATCCGTGGGAATGTTTAGACTGAAACTGTTGGCTTGACAATGTGAAAAAATAAGGCTCTACCTACTAAGCAAAATCATTCCACTGCCGGGTAAGTTTGGGGGGTCTCGATGATCGGAACACAATCTTAACTTTCCACTTCGGTCAAACAACCACTGGCCCAAGACTCATATGGGTGTACACAGCTTGAACCAACTGATAACCCCATAAGAGACATTTAACCCATTCACAAACAGAGATGGCAGACAACATATGTCTTCTGGAGAATACTGTATTTTTTATGAAATATTTTAGGTCCCTACTTCGGTAATGTGTTTCAAAAAATTGTTGTCTTTTTTCTGTTCTATGCTGAATTGTGTCTTCCAATTTAGTCCATAGCCATTCTGTGTCAAATATTTCTTGAAGCCTTCTTGATCTGTATTCGCTCCATAGTAGAGGACACAGCAATGTTAATGTATTTTAAAATTGCATCCTGGAAGTGAAGGTCACATTTCTAATAAGGAGAATCCCATTTGGATAATGTAGTCTCTAACCTAACACAAGCATGGTACAAAGTAAAGACTATTTTTAATGCATACCTTATGGTGAGAAAATTTCCAACATTTAGGTGCTCCCAACTGCCCCATTTGTACGAGAAGAAAGTATGATTAAAAGTCCAATTCTCAAACCCTACTGAGAACTGAAAGTTACAAGGATCTAAGCTTATCCACACATTCAACTGCAGCTTAGCAATTGTGAAGTCCATATTGACACAACATTGGATGCCTAGACACTGCTCACTCAGCACAGAACACACAATGATGTCTTCAAAGACTGGTACATTGACGGTTGGGCAAGCTGTAATTTCAGATGTAGACAAAATGTTATCGGTTGAAAATTGTTAGAACTTCAGGTTCATGTAAAAATAGTTGCCTCTCAAGTGCTACATGTTCAATCTCTCTTAATGCTTAATCTATCTCAATGTAACTCTCACAAGTTTGTAATCAATTGAAAGTATTGACTTTTTTCTTTACTCTCCTGTTCCCCACCCTATATTTTTCAATTCTGGTGAAACCAGTGACATGCCTCTTAACAACATTATTGCCTTGAATGGAGGAACAATTTCTACTAAACTGGTATCAAATGTGGCAAATGTTTTCCCTTGTAGCTCTACCTAACTACACTTAAGTACACTTTTATGAATATCCACTCGCTTAACGCTGGTAGATCCCGTATACATTATTTTAATGGTAAAATCTGTTGGTTCAAGATATGTAAATCATTCATAGTCAAACCACTTTGAGGGAGCTTGTATATTCTGTCTGGACAGAAGTAAGAAGTGATGTCATCACTTTCGTGTAGCTATTACATGTGCGTATCATGCATGCTGACTTTTTACGCTAGTGATTACAGCTGTGATTTACTGCGATGCGCACACTGTAAAAGCTATGAAATTATTTCTTACTACTGGTTGAACAAACTAGTTCATTAAGATAAATTCACCCAAACAAAAATCTCAACATTGCTTTGATGTGCTGCAAATGGCTGGTTATGTAGAATTCAGATGTACCACTAGCAGTAGCTATTATCAACAAGGCAAAAGAACAAGAACTGCAGAAGGGGGTTAAAATATAAGATGGTCTTGCTAGAACTGAAAACAATACAATTGTAGAGCAGAATAATAAGATATGAATATGCATGGAGACCATTTACAGCTAGAACATAAATTGAGCTGGTTCAAATCTCCACGATGAAGCATTCTTACATAATTACTCTTTAGTTTAATTTAAATACTAAAACATAGCTTACTCTCAAGGTTCTGTTGCACAGAACACTTCCAGTCATTGATGTATTTCTGTGGACGTTACAAAAAAATCATGAAATTTTAATGGGACTTGGCTGTTCTTCTAGAACATTTTCATCACAAATTGTTTCTTCAAAACACCTTCAAATTCAGTAAAGATATATCAAAATATTTCAGGATACCTTGCATCAACTGCACTGAGAAACTAAAACATCTCTGTAATCATAATTCTGGAGACTAGTCTGGGTAAAACCTAAGCCCCGAATAATATTTTAATAATATTTCACAAAAACTTACAATGGACAAGTCTCTTATTTGAGCAACATTTTCTGTTTAGCACACTAGACTGCATGACCATTTTAAATATGTTCACCACCGGCATATCCAGACATGGGGGGGTGCTAACAGCCGAAAATAGGTTGATTTTGCATGTTTTGGCATGAACTGGGGGGACCCGAAAGCACCCCCAAAATACACAACTGTTCACTGATGCATTTGCATAAATCTATTAAAGTCTATTAAAATTGTGAAATAACCCTACACTTTGAAGTACGGAATGACTATGCATGCATGAGCCAAGAGTTGGTAAAGTGTATACGCTTCCATCATTACTCCGTACTTCAGAGTAGACAGAGGTATGTTTGGTTCCCTGAAAAATTACATATCTGATAGCTAATTTGAAATAACCACAACATATGTATCACCATTTATCTCTACCCATACTGTAGCCTACAAGCTAGAAAAACTAGTTCTATACCTTCAAGTCAAGATGGACAAGGACGGCATCAATGGCTGCACCTCCTACATTGTCACCCAGCATTTCAAGGAAGCCTTCTACTGTGCCATCTCCTGGCAGGCCCACTGTGAAGTTGGAACTACACAATGGCATGGGAATCTTTGTTGTAGTCATGATGGGGTAGTCTGTTGTTACACCTTCTAAGTGGATTTGAAACAAAAGATCTACTAGGTAGACTTTCTCGATGTTGATTTTGTCAATGCTATACCTGCAAATATTTATGATACAATGATTAAAATACACAAAACATTGAAAGCATGAGTTGATCAAAATTCTTGTATTTCTGCTAAAGCCATTAAGACAAACAGGCAGTTATCTATTACACAATACTGGTTTGCCAATCACTCATTTTTCTTGAGGGCATGCTACTGGTATCCTGGTAACTAGTACTACCTGTCCCAGGGCCAGGTTGTCGGCAGCTTAACTGTCACCCCCATTGGGTTTCTAACAAAATCTGATGAGGAGGGTAGCTGGTTAGCTTGGTAGAACTAAAAAGAAGATCTACCTACAAGGGCGTCAGCTCTGGAGAGCTAATGACGGCCACCCAGCACATTGACGTCAGAAGGGCATCCGATCAATTATCTTTTTCCTTCAATAAATCCTCACACAGCAGAATTGCTGTGAATGTGAGGTGAATCCGGCCACCCCCCGTTAGCGGGGACAAAACCGGATTTAAAACTTTGGTTCTACTACTACTACTACTACTCATTGTATTGTAAACCTTAACCTTTTATCCTGTGTAATATTATTATATGTACGAACCACATTTTTTGATGTAGCGCTTAAATGGGAAGAACTATAGTAATTACTTCAAATTTGAATGCGACTCTACAACCTTGATATCAAGCAAGGTAATCAGTAGAGTTAATCAAACTCCATACCAACCTGACACTCAAGACATCTCCAATAGTGCCGGTCTCCTCCATGCCCCAGCTATACGAGAACAGTGACATATTGAGAAACCAAGATCCTAGTCCAATAGACAACTGGTAATCACAGGGATCCACAATGAACCAAGCCCTGGCTGCAATGTTAGTGATGTGGAAATCCAGACCGAGACAGCATTCTACACCTAGGCACCGAGGCACAAGCTGACATGACAAACTGCTGGGTAGGTTGGGTAGATTGACAGCTGTACAGTCTACATAAGAATTAAAATAAAATGCTTAAAAGCTTCTTGTAGAAAAGAATATTATTAACTAATTTTCTTAACCAAAGAACTTTTCTCATCTAGATATCTGGTGGGGAATAAATTACATTTTTTTTTAAATTTCTTAAATTATTTTTTTTTGTTTAGTTAAAGGGGATAACCTGATTTAATAATATAAACTTTTCATCTTCATTGAATAACCTTGACCCTAATACCCCACCTGTAAAGTGTCATGCCGATTTCACTCCATTTTGATGTGACAGCTAAAAACAAAGATTTTGTAAGCCCATAGAATATTGTCTGAAATGAGTCATTGATCAACCAAAATGGGCCACTTTTGCACTCATAACATCCTAAACAAACACTTTTTAGCCCTTTTAGCACAGGATAAATGAGAAAAACAATGGCTTTCTTCAGACATCAAAAGTTTGACCACTGGGGTTCTGAGAACCAACCTATTAGTGATCAGACCATGGAACTTAAACATTTTTTTAGAAAATATGGAATGGAAACCAGATCCAAACAGAATGACTAAGGGATCTGTACAGATTTGTCTGCAAAGGGATGGTGGATACATAAAAGAACTTTTAGCTAGTTTCCCAAAAGATATAAACATCAAGGAAATTTGCATTGGCTTAGTTCCCTAACAATTTGGTATGCTTTAGAAAATTGTATTATAATACTACATTACCCTCTTCAGACACCTGGGTAGCCAGCAAACATGGATCCATTGAGATAAAGTCCTGCAAACAAAATCACAACCAAGTGACAAGAGTTATTGATCCCTAAAATCACTCCAAACACAAAACAATACAAAATTCTACCTGTTGGCTGTAAATGATCGAAACAGCAGTTCATGCAGAATATTCACAACTCTCTCTTTTTACATTATCATGCAGTAATTGGAGATCATCACATAAATGTAAGAGTACCCTTGGTTCTTACCCGTAGTCCAAAGTTTTGCAACATCATCAACACAGCATCTTCCCCAGCATCCTTGACAATCTCTTTTACATAGCCATCAACAGTCCCATCTCCAGGTAAGGTAATTGTACCATTTATATTGCACAAGGGAATAGGCACTTGGACACCATAGATAACTGGGATGTTGCTGCTGCAGGTTCCATCAAAGCACACACTCACAGATAGGGATAAGTCAAACACTTTGGTGTCATCTAGCTTGTCAATAGAGTATCTGTAATAAGGTATAATACATTCACACAGTTAACATTCGACCTTCCATCAAACTTACAAGAATGCAGTTTCAGAATATAAGGTTTTTCACATAAAAAAGACACATTCTTATGTGATTGGAAGGGGACATTCTACTTTGGTTGTGGGAAGCATCAAACTTATGGGCTTGAAAACTCTTTTTACAGAATACAGCAACTAAACTTGCGTGATCCCCCTGGCAAGATGGCAATATGGAACATGAGCTCAGATGACCTTTGACCTTGGTCCATGACCTTTGACATCATCCACATATGGAGGAACCCCTATTGCACCTTAATCCCAAGTCTGATATAATATTGATGGCTTGATGGTGATACCAGAATATATTGGATGAGCTATATGAAAATATCGGATGAGCCAATAGCAAATCCGATATTGGCGAATCCGATATTTTCATAGAGTGAATCCAATATATTCAGTATCACCCGAAAGAAGCCATCCAATATTATTATGTTCTAAGAAATTGTTAGTTCTCTAATAAGGTTGTAATTTTCGTAAATGTTGGATTCTTTGGAAAGCAAAATGCCTGTGAATGTTGTAAATTTGATGTAGATGTTAATAAATGTAACATTTGTTTTATTTGTTAAGGATTTGAATAACTTTTGGGATGCAGAAATGTCTAGAATTGAAACTTATATTTTCACTTTGAGAAACACTTTTGTTTTCTGTTCAATCAGCCAAAGTTGCTTGAAAATGAAAGGAATAACAAAATTGGGGTCGGCCAATCAGAGGTCACGAAAGGCAGAAATGGAAGAGTCCAGGAGATTGTGGACGACTCCAGGGACCTATGACGTCAGAGGATGAAAAATACATGTAAATTGGCAAGCAAATTTAATGAAGAATGACAAAATGACACCAATACAAGGTTTTATATGTATTTATAGTGCTGTACACTTGTATGAATGGAAGACTCTTAGAGCATAATAATGGTTTAAATCGAACCTTTCGAAGACCTGAAAAACGAAAACCAAACCAAAACCTAACCAAACTGGAACATACATATGGACATGCCAGGGGGATAAAAATGAAGTCTTCAGAACTGATTTGTTGACCAATTTTATCATCTTGGGAACTGAATTTTGGGGCAAATAGGAAATTGTGAAACTGAAATTTAGGAGTTTAAAAGGAAAAGTAATGGTCTTAACAACTGGAACATACTTGAACAGTGGGTCTGAATAACTGCAAAGAAATGTGAAGTGAAGATCTTGACTGCCACACATACCCATACCGTACATTCCACAGGATATGATACATAGTTTGAAGCTCTCAGATCGACACCTTCAGTTTGACAAGTTCACAGAAGAAATTGTGTCTGGTTGCTTTATGCTAATATTTAAACTTTTGTAAATGCACTTTAAAAACACAATAAGTTTGATACCTGCGGAGTTTGTAAACTGAATGCTTGTGTATTGTCACATTCACCTAAAAATGTTACTCATCTAAAAAAAAATCTAATGTTAACCATGAATCAAAGAATAGTCTGTTTTTCATTTTTTTAGACTCGTCACCTTATTGTACTACTCAACACACACCTTCTTATCTACCAGAATTTGTGGGACACAAAAATTGCCATGTGTCTTACCTTAGGTTTAAAGCATCTCCAATCATCTCGCTCTCCTCTTGTCCCCAGGTGTAGGACACCAGTGTTGCATTGAATTCCCAGGTACCAAGCCCAATAGACAACCAAAAATCACAGGGCAAGGTTTCAACCAGACCTTCTGCAATCCCTGGTATAAGCAAGTCCAAATCCACACAGCAGGTGAGCCCAAACAAGCTGGTTTGGTTCACACTCACAGAGTCTGTGACTTGTGGGGTGGAGATTGAGGGACAGCTGTAAACATGAAGCAATGAATAAATCCATAGGGCACCTCAAAATTGGTTGGGAAAGGATGGGTAGCAAAAATTGCTGAACTTCCAAGACTTAACCCTGATTTTTTTTTTTTGGGTGAAATAGGGTCCTATGGAACAGAAAATTTTGACTAATTTTGGGGCCTGGGACCTCAACTTTTTTTGGTCAAAGTAGAGGTTGCGAGATTGGGAAGAAACACAAAATTTAAACACAAGTTGTCCTCTAATGACATCTGACCTTTACCTACCCCAACATGACATGAAGTCTCTAATGGGGCACTTAGACCTGAGTCTGGTAGCAATTGGAGTTAAGGGTGCACAGTCCCAAATATTGCCCCAACTGAAAGCACGTAAAAATGTGATTAAATAACTCTTTCCACCAGACGTAAACCATTTTGAATATTTTCAATGCCATAACTCACATTATAAGCCCTGAAACTTGCATATAAGCGTCACTTCACCTTACACATCTTCCGATCTACTTTTACGATAAGAGCACGTGAACAAGCGCCACCGCTATTTTCAGCTGTCACGGACGCCTCCTAACCGTTTCCGACCAGGTTATTCTTTCCGGGGTCTATTTTATCACATGAATCGAAAGTCACTATTTTTCTACTAGAAAGATACGGTACTTGCATGCGCTCTCATTTTGATATACATGCTACCTCACTGAAAACTGATTCGCACAGAGACCGAGCCAAAATCCACTAGGACTTGTTTTTTTACCGGAACACTCACATTACACCAACGTGAGTAATTTGTTACTGTGCCCCCTTCGAACACGACCAATATCTTATTTTCATATTTCTTCTGTATTTTTAGAATGTTAGAACATTTTCACGCAAAAGTGTGAAATAATATTCGCAATATATGGCTTGGTTGTGTTTATACAATCCATTTTTCCGCAATGTGGGCTCTCCTACCGAATTTGCAGTCAAATTGGCCCTTCCCACCAGTTATCTCACTGTTGGATCATATCTCAGATGGTAGCGGTCATACTGATCTCTGGTAGGCCTAAATGGATCCCAACTTCATGATTAGACTCCCCCCCTTCCCTCCCCCCCCCACACACCACACATTCCCTCTCAAAAGTCTCGCAACTTTGTGGCAAAGTTCTCCTCATTTGGCATGTGCGTCCCATATTGGACATGAAACTCGACCCCATATTCTTGAAAAGTCTGACCACACCCATATTGCTTTCCACAATTTAAGCAAAATAACATTAGACTCTGAACACGAGCATAGGCCTAGTTTCTAATGCAAACTTTTTTAGCTACTTTTATCTCCAAAATGAAAATAGAAATGTTCACTCGAAAACCATGCCATGGGTAGACTATGCACAGTAGGTGTTGAACACGACCATATCTTGATTTTCATATTTCTTTTTCTTCTGCATTTTTAGAACTGCAGACATTTTCAAGAAAGTTTGAGATTATATTCCCATATATTTCTGGTTGTGTTATAAATCCAGTTTTTTCCTTCCGCAATGTGCCTCTCAATACCCGAATTTTGCGCAAATTGCCCTTCCTCACAGTATATTCACTGTTTGATGGGGAAATATTCAGATATCAGATGGTATCGGTCATACTGATCTTTTGTAGGCCTCAATGGATCTCCCAACTTTTTCATGATTGGAAGACCCCCCTCACCCCCCCCCCCACAAGCACACACCATTTCCCTCGTCAAAATCTCGCCACTTTTTGGCAAAGTTCTTCTCATTTGGCATGTACGTCGCCATATGTGACTACACCCCATTGCTTCATAATGTAATCAAAAATGAACTTAACTCTGAAAACGACACTAGCCTATTTTCTAATGCCAACATTGTTAGCTACTTTTATCTCCAAAAATTGGAAAATAAGCATGTTCATCACTCGAAAACTCATGCCATGGGTAGCTAGCACGTAGATGTTCGAATGGGGCACAGTACCAAATAATTGCCCCATTGAAAACACGTAAAATGTGATTAAAGAAACTCTCTTTTCCACAGACGTAAACCATTTTGAATATTTCAATGCATAAATCACAGGATAAGACCTGAAACTTGCATATAGCTTCAATTCACCTTACACATTTCGATTAACTTTTACTATAAGATCACTTGAACAGCGCCACCGCTATTTTCAGCATCTGTCACGGACGCCTCCTAACCGTTTACGACCAGGGTATTCTTTCCTTCCGGGTCCTATTTTATTATCACATGAATCGAAAGTTCACTATTTTTCTACTATAAGATAAATGTACTTGCTATGCGCTCTCATTTTGATAATAACATGCTAAACCCTCATGGAAAAACTGATTCGCCAGGCACCAAAAATACAAATAGGACTTTTTTTTTTAATACCGGAACTAACTACCATTACCCCAAACTTGGAGTATTTAATACTGTTCCCCCTTAATGTTTCCGTGTACGAGAATTTCAAAAAGTTTAAAGCTGACTCAGATTTCCTCCCGCAGATGTTGCCCTCATTTTTAAAAAAATCATGTTTGGTTTGCATATAAATAATGCTTGTTCCACATAATAATTACTGTGTAAATAGTTAAGCTTAATCGCCGTCCCTCTAAAAAGTCACAACTTCGTTTTACAAAAATTCCGGATCCAAAAATAAAATTTTGGTATCCCTATGGTACTTCTATTCATAAATAATGTTTACTGCATCAAACAACAATCCGAATTCATCTCAAACCTTGGCATGGAGCGTTTTAGTGATTATCTTTAGTTTCTAGTCATTATCTTTAATTAATAAAAAGAAAGTATATTTTAAGAACTGAGGTCAGCCTTTACCCCGAAACATAACACAACACCAAACCCACATACAACTACGGATATGACAAATTTGGGATTAGTGTGTGAATTGTTCCTCCCCTGACTATGCAGGAGCCACAAACTTTTCGGCCATTGGAGGTAAATTTTGAGGAGTTCATGTGGTCGTTGGATATTTTTTGACTGGAAAAAAGGTAGACAGCTGATTTTGTTTAATCATGTAAGTGTCATAGAAATATCCACTATAATCCTGTGGGGAAACACTTTATGAATTTTGATGTAGGAAGAGGCTTTATACAGGGATCCTGCTTTGAGATATTACATGAAAAATTATTCAAAAACACATTATGTTTTATAATCATCTAAACTGAGCTGATTTCCCTTTCCAATTTTGACTGAAACATATGCCTTTCCCTTCTGTGAAGTGGAATGCACCAAATTCCATATTACAAAAAAATTACAACAAAGAAACCAAGACAACCCCTAAAAGAGAATGGTCTCGACCAGTGACCCCATGTCCACACCCTGTCGACCTTAGCTCTTCCTTAATTCCGTTTTTGGGCTCAAGCCCCAACGGACGTGCGTACATATCATGCCTGTGGGGCGGGCCTGGAAGTGGAAGTCAACATTGGAAAGGAAATCAGGCTTCAGTTTAGATGATTTATAAAACATAGTGGTTTTTTGAATAAATCATTACACTGAACTGATTTCCTTTACACCCATGTTGACTGAAACTAATGCATAACCCCCTTTTGAATGGAATATTTTCAATAAACACCAGATGACTCACTCAGTCTGAGGTGGAGCATGATATTCAGAGAGCAGCAAACAAAGTGGGCAGCCAAAGGCAAGACCTCCACTAAACATAAGAACATATGTTAAAGGAGGGCCTAAAGGCATTAACATAAAAATCGGGGACAAAGATGCTCACCTGACAACGATAACTCCGAGGCGAGCGTCACAGTCGACAACCGGAGAGGAGACTTTATGTATAGTGAGTTGAGTTTTGTGTTGTTTCTTTGCAGGAGGCCCTCGCAACGTTCCTCTTGAGGGTTCTACTTTTCTGTAGTACACTGACGAAAACGTTGTGGGAGCTCTCCACGACATAGCTTCGAAGATTTCGGCAATACTGATTCCGCGGTGGGAGGCCATGACGACGAGAATATTACGACCGAATGGCTCGGCTTGTGAAGCTCCTATCCCCGCGTTGGAATCATAATTAGCGGCGCTATCCATCTGCAAATTGGTCCCTTTTGACGCCGACCCCTTGGGAGGCGTGTGTTAGAAACAACGAATCGTTCAAGCCCCTGAGCGGACTAGTTTTACGTTTATGTACTCCAGGTCACTAACGGGACACCACAGGCGATCTTCCCTCACCGAATAGGACATGCAATTCGGGGTAAGATAATTGTAGAGTGTCGGAAGGAGGATGACTCGTTCTTTGCCAGAAAGTCCGGCCGTACGAACATTTGACCCGTCCCGAGAGAATTCAGACGCCAACATAGAGATAATCTTGATCTCCGAGCATCCTCTCCCAGAGGCGAGAGCGACGAGGAAGACCGTCTTGATGGTGACATACTTTAGTGATGCCTCAGCCAACGGTTCGAACGCAGGCTTCACTAAAAAGTCTAAGTCAGTGTTAAGGTCCAGGGAGGGACCATCTTCCTGGCCGGAGGTCGTTTATTAAACATCCCCTCTAGGAGGAAACGGATCGAGCCAACGAAATCGTCATTAATGGTAGATCCTTCGTTCGACACCCCCTAGCCCCTATGGATCGCTACTAATATAAAGCGGACTTGTAGTTTCTAATCCGTCGAGGTTTCAAGTCCGTCTATCAAAGCGATCAGTGATAAAGTCACGATCTCGGCTACAGATGCCCCGATCGGAGACACCTCTCGTCGCTACACACACAGCGGAAGTAGGGCCAAGCGACGGTTAAAGTAAGCGTCCCTGTGGACTTGTCCTCTTTCCAGCTGATATGAGCGGGCAGCCCTCTGGCGAAACGCCAGAATCTCGGGCATCGCTGCCCGATAATGGCCACGCAGTCAAAACGCTCATGCTCCAGCGACAGACTGGCGCTCCCTCCGTCTGGAAGGAACTATGTCCGACGGTTCGGTAGCGCAGCGGCAGGGCGACAAGAGGCGATCCAACCACGATCGGACGAAACCAAAGGTGTTTCGGCCAAAGGGAGCGATGAGGATGACCCGGCACTCCTCCCGCCCATTTTCGAAAACCACGCGATGTAGAAGCGGAATCGGCGGGAAGGCCTAGGCCGTGACCCCCGTCTAGTCTATCGCAGAGGTCGACTTGCGACGCAACCCGGCGTGTAGGTCGGGTGCAATACAGAGGGAGCTGGTGACTCAGGTTCGAGGCGAACAGGTCGAATTGACGGAACATATACTCTCTCGAAGAATCTCCCGCAGAAAATCTCGGTTCAGCAATCCATTCCGGGCCGTCATCCTTTGCCGCGAGACAGACGTCGGCAAGAAAAATTGACGGCCCCTGGAATGTGAACTGCGGACATCGTGATGGCCCGGTCCCGACACCACGCATGATACGTATGGCGTTGAGACACAGGGACCGGGATCGAGTCCCGCCTGTCTGTTGATGAGGCAACCACGTGGAGGGTGCCGACTGACTAGGACACTGGAGTTGGTCACCAGCGCCTCGAGTTGCGCTAGGGTACGTTCCACTGCCCACAGTGCGAGGCGAGACATGGGCCGGAGCCCGCGTTGTCCGGGACCACGTCCAGAGGCACATAGGTTAGGGTGAGAACCCCCCCAACCCGACTTCGACGCGTCCGTTCGTGGATGACAATATCGACGGGAGGAGAAGGAAAGAGATCCCTGAGTCAGGTTGGGGCAGGTGAGACCACCAGTCCAGGTGTGCCCGGATCCGTGGCATAGACGGGAATCTGGGTTGCTTGATCGGCCTTAGTGCCGCCCGGAGGTGAATTTGAAGAAGCCGCATATTGGAAAGCGACAGTACGGGACCAGGTAGACGAGACTGGCCATCAAGCGAAGAAGGCAAAGCCAGTCTCGAGCGGGGGCCTGCGTAAGCAGCGCCTTGGACGTCGCAGTCTGAAACCAGACATCCACCCGCTCGGCATCGGCTATGCAATGCCCGGAAGCAGTGTGCAAGCCGAGCACCAAGATACCTCAGGTCCTGAGAGGGGAAGGCTCGATTTGGCGAAGTGAAAATGAAGCCCAACCTCTGCACGACTTGAACGGTACGACTGACCATTTCGGCAGTCGCCTGGGGCGACGGACCCATAGGTCAGCCCAGTGTCCAGGTACATGGCAGGGTTGACCCCCTGACGCATGAGGAAGGCGCCCACTTCCCGGTCACCATCGTGGAGACCCTGGGAGAGGTGGAGATGTCCGAAGGGCGGCACGTCCACTCGTACGACTGGCCCCGATTGGAACCGGAGCCAGGCGTCGGGTTTGGATTTTGCGACGGGGACGTGCAGGTAGGCGGTCTTTCAGATCAAAGACGACGCCCAAGCTTCCCATTCAAAGGGGACAGCGCAGGATTTACGCGAGAGTTTCCATACTGAAAACTTCTCGGCCTGATGAAACAATGATCAACGGCTTCAGGTTCAGGATGGGACGCCAATCCCCGGTCTTCTTGGAGCCAAGAAGAAACTCGACCAGAACCCCCTTCGTGAAGGGGGGTTCGACCGGGAAATGGCACCCTTCGCCAGGAGGGCCGAGACCTCGGCAAGAAGGAACTTGATTCTTCGGGCTCCCCCCGGAAGCGGGGTAGGTCTCGGTGTGGAAGTCGCTGGGGGTGGCGCGGTGAAATCTATTCGGTACCCCGTTCCACCACGCGCAGCACCCAAGGTGCGGAGAAATGGCTGGCCCATTACCGCACAAAGAGGACTTTAAGCGGGGCCACCGCAGGTGGTAAGGCTCCCTCCCGAAGGATAGACCCCGCGGCCGCTCGTGACCTCAGGAAGAAGGCTTCTTCCCCTTCACAGGCGCCTTGTTTTGGGAGGGGGACGAGCCTTCGGTTGGCCCCGGGCTTCTGAGAAGAAGTGGCCGGGGCAGCGGGCTTGTTGGGTTGCTGACGGAGGTGTCGACTTCGCATGCTTGGCGGCACGGCTGGCAGAAGAGGAGCGCGAGCGCTTCTTCTTCTTCCTAGACGAAGACCCCGGGAGGAGCTCTTCGCCTGAGCCTCCTTGAACGCCTGATCCGACTCTACGCGTTCGCTGAGGCAAGCAGTGAATCACCGAACGAATCTCCGAAGAGGACGTCCCATGACTCGGGCTTGGCCTTAGAAACCTCCGATGCGAGATCGGAGCTCAGGGTAGGCAGAGTGAAGCAGGCATTCTCGCGCCGGAGGAAACTCAGGCGACGCGCCCAACGACATGAAGCCTCCGTCGGCCGAGTCAAATCGCGAGGCTTAGGACAGTCAAAGCTTCGGAGGCTTCCGAGGAGTAAACTCCGCACTACACAACGAGGATTCTTGAGGTAGGGGGCGAGGCCAAGAGAAAGCGCCAGCCTGAGCGAGGTCACCGCAGGTCTAGGTGGCCTCAACTGTTCCTCCCAGAAGGGGGAGAAACCAGTCGGGGCGGCCTTTCCCGTCGGCAACTTGGCAGCTAGGTCAAGATCTATGGTTGGAGTCCTAGGAAGGAGTCAAAGTACCCCTTCAACAGTTCTCAACGACGTGGCGAAAGTTTTCACCGGGTGGACGATGAGGAGCTATGAGTGACCTCCCAGGAGCGCTACACAGAGACCAACGTCTGTGGGAAGCGTCAATGCCTGACGC
>JAMKCH010021988.1:0-52713 GCA_023653785.1 Ophioderma brevispina
TCAAAAATGAAGGATAAGTCTGTGGATTCTCATCAGTTAACTTTTTCAACTGACGAATTGACAGAAAGAGAAAACGGCAGGTGTTCCAAGATACGATCCCCATTCAATTAGCGTGTTTTAGTAGTGTCTGAACGACAGTATGATCTAAATTTCCGATTCTGTCTTATTAGGTGCTTCTGGGTCTTTATCATTTTCAGGGAAATTTAGGGTACCGTACTGTTGCAACATTCAAAAATCTGATTTTTTTTTAAATGATTTTTTGCGATTTTCTGATTTAGCAAATCACTGATCTTGCCTTTAATACAGAATTAAGCACATGATCAGAGTAGGCGTGAATGTAATAGTGTAATTAGGCCCGAAAGTTAATTGAAAATCCTTGAGATATTGAGGATATCCGTTAATATTTGGGGAATTGTCTTAGGATGCCACACCTAATCAAGCAGGGGCATGGGAACTATTATAAATGAGGTGACACTCAGTGTGTTATAACATTTCACTCAATTTCTGGAAATTATATGTAGGGATCCTTCTGAAAAAGGTCAACATTAGATTTTTGGCCAGTCCCTGTTAACGGTTGTGTTTTGTCTCAGAAAGTGCATTATTTCTTTATTTGGCCTTCTTTTGACCATAGCTCATCATTTACAACTGACAAATAATTCTGAAGGGCAATTTTATGTGTTTGTAACATATAAAGTGAGTGCATGGAACCTACGAGCACAACAAGTGGTTGTAACTAGGCTGGTTTGGAGTGCATATTTTTTAATCTTTGTCACTTTTAATAAAACTATGAGTATAGCCCTGTATAAAAGACATTCCTACCAGACAAGGACTTTTAATTAATGCTCCTATCAGTGGTTATGGACTGGCCTCATGACAAACAATAAATTTGAAAGCCTTTTAACAAAAAAATATGGCTATTTTGGAAATTAATCAAATTTGAGAGTGATTATGTCCAAACAATTTTTTTACTCTTACATGCAGAGGTAAACATGAGAGTGTTGTTCATTGAATGCAACAAATATTTTATCATTAAACTGAAGTAACTTAAAAACTGTTAAAACTGCAGATCATATACAGTAACTTATACATTAATATCGCAATCAAAATGTCCATATGTATTTTAACATTGCTACTCTTGTTTTCATTCGAATAAGCAACAAAGGCACACTGAAGCCACCCTAGTCCAACCATATTTATAACCCTGCTTGCAGTCATAATGTTCTCTGTTTTCATTGTACTGCCTTTATGGGCATGCATCCTGTGAGCATACTGATTGCCAAGGCTGACAACCTGAACAAAACAAGTGACCTCCGTAATCCAACGTGAGATGAATGTGTTCATTCATGCTCCAAACACTTGCAGTTTTGCATTTCCAAATATTTGATCATATAGTTTTTTTGCAAAGTTGCTACAACTATCATCAAGATTATGTGGCACTGGTCAGATGAAATTCAAGAAAGCTGTGTGTTTAATAGCTGCCATGTGTGGTTATTTCATCTCCAGTCAGTGACTGTGTAATAATCCCAAGGTTGAAAAACTCTCAAGAGAGCAACTGATCAGAAATTGTATGTTGAGCACTCGATATCGAAAGGCCCTTCGCACCAAACAACTTCCTACATTCTTCTGACAAACTGTCCTTCAAAAATCTTGCCCAAATTTAGAGTTAAATATACTGACATTTTCAATTGGAAATAAATATTCCTAAGTACTTGATGGGTTAGCATTTTACCCTTTGAGGTGAAATGTTTGAAACGTTTGTAGACATATTAGAATACAACCCCTTTAACCCGGACAACCCCCCTTAAAAACCCCAACCTCCCCCTAAGTCCAGCCAACCCCCCTAAACAAAACCCGGACAACCCATGGGCACCGGCCGCGCAATGCATACTCCATGCGCCATACGTGCTGCTCGTGCATGTGTGCACGTCGGCGCATGTATACGCGTATTATTGCCACAAAACCCGTAAAAAAACCCAAACCCCCCTTAAACCCCAAAATCCCCGTTAAACCCCAACAACCCCCCTTACAAACCTGACAAACCCCCACCTTAAACTTTTGCAACCCACCTTAAACCACAACACCCCCTTAGCCCAACAACCCCCCTTAAACCCGGACAACCCCGTTACACCGGACCACCCACCTTAAACCAACCCCAACAACCCCCTTAAGTCCAGACAACCACACCCCCTTAAAAACCCAACAACCCCCCTTAAAACCCAACAACCCCCGGAAAAAAACCCAACAACCCCGGGAAAACCCAGACACCCCCTAAACCCCAACAATCCCCTTAAACCCCACAACCCACCGGAAAGCGGGACAACCCCCCGGAAACAAACCGACACCCCCCCTTAAACCGGGACAACCCCCCCCCGAAACGCGTGCAAAACCCACCTTAAACCACAACAGCCCCCTTAAGCCCAGCCCAACCCCCCTTAAACCCGACAACCCCGGGAAACCGGGACACCCCACCGTAACCCCACAAGCCCTGAATGGAAGACAAACCACCCTTGAAACCCGACAACCCTCCGGAACCGACAGCCCACCAGGAAACCCCAACAATCCCCCGAAACCCAACACCCCCCTTAAGCCTGGCACAACACCCCCCTTAAACCCAACAACCCCCGTAAACAGGACACCCCATTACACTCGTTGCAAAACCGCACAGGACACCACAACAAGCCCCCTTAAGGCCGCAGACCACCCCCCTGAAACCCCAACAATCCCTCTTAACCCAACAACCCCCGTAAAGCTGGACACCCCCCTACAACCCGACACACCCCCCTTAAACCCGGACACCCCCTTTAACCCAGACAACCCACCTGAACCCCAACATCCCCCTTCACCCACACCCCCCGTAAAGCTGGACAACGCCCCCCGTAAAAAGCCCGACAACCCCCCTTAACCCCTGACAACCCACCCTTACACCTACTCACGCGAGAAGTAACAGGATTCCCCACCCCTCCAATCAATTTTCATCAAAATCGGACGTTATGGATCTTCCAATAGTTTTGTTCACATCTTTTTGGGAAAAAGCCCACCCCAATTAACTCATTAATATTCAACTTAGGTACCTAATTACCAAATGCCCCCCAGATCTAATCCTATGAGGGCAATTGCATTTCCGATCCCACCCCCAATTCTATCACCATAACCCTTATGGGTCTCAGGTAATCGCGTTCACAAATTGTTTGGGTAAAAATACCCCAAATTAAACTCTTAATTATGCAAATAGGTACCCTAATTAGCATAATGCCACGCCATAATCTAATCAGATGAAGGCATGGCCGGTCCGATCCCACCCCGACACCAAGTCAATCACCAATAACCCTTATGGGTCTCATGTTATCTCAGCGTTTTCCACAAGATTGTTGGGTAAAACTCATTAATTAATGCCAATTTAGGTACCTAATTAGCAATGCCACGCCCATAATCTGATCAGATGAAGGGCCTGGCCGTCCGACCCACCCACCAAGTCACATCACACCATAAACCCTTAGGGTCTCAATGTTCTCGTCATCCAATCGCGTTCACAGATTGTTGGGTAAAAATGGACCCCAAATTAACTCATTAATTATGCGAATTAGGTACCTAATTTGCATAGCATACTCCACGCCAATATCTAATCAGATGAAGGGCATGGCATCCGGATCCCACCCACCAAGTTTACATCACCATAACCCTATGGGTCTCATGTTATCCATCGCGTTCACAAGATGTGTTGGACGCCGCCGACGCGGACGCCGACAAAACAACTGCACCGACCCCGCACCAACCACAGACGCCTCCGCCGACGCCTTGAACTGATAGCATAATCCCCCTTCAGCTTTTCAAGCCAGGGGATAAAAGTAATCCATGTAGATTTTTGGCCATCCCTGTCACGGTTGTGTTTGTCCTCAGAATGTGCATTATTTCTTATAATTTGGCCTGCTTTTGAACCATAGCTCACATTTAAAACTCTGACAAATAATTCGAGGGCAAATTGCTTTTTGTGTGTTTTTGTAAAATAACAAAAGTGAAGTGCATGGAACCTTAAGAGCACAAGCAAGTGGTTGTACTAGGCTGGTTTGGAGTGGCAGATTTTTAATCTTGGTCAATTTTAGAAAATATGAGTAGCCATGGATATAAAAGAATTCCTACACAGACAGGAACTTTTAATGCCTCCTAATCAAGTGTTATGGACTGCCTACTGAAAACAATACATTTTGAAAGCCTTTTACCAAAAAAAATATGGATATTTTTTGCAACTTAATCAAAACTTGAGAGTGATTAGTCAAACATATTTTCCTCTTACATGCAGAAGGTAAACATAGAGTGTTGTGCATTGAATGCAACAAATAGTTATCATTAAACTTAAGTAAACTTAAAAACTGTTAAAACTGACAGATAGATACATTAACTTTATACATAAAATCAAATCAAAATGGTCCATATGTATTTTAATCAGTGAGACTCTTGTTTTCATTAGAATAGCAAACAAAGGCACACTGGAAGCCACCCTAGTTCAACCCCATAAGTTTATACCCTTCTTGCAGTCATAATGTACTCTTTTCATTGTACTGCCTTATGGCATGCATCTGTGAGAAACTGATTGCAAGGCTGACAACCGAATCAAACAAAAGGGACATCCGTATGCCACGTGAGATGAAATGATTGTCATCTCCAAACAATTGCAGTTTTGCAATTTCAAAGTTGATCATATTAGTTTTTGGCAAAGTTGCGACAACTATCCTCAAGATTATGTGCAATGGTCAGATTGAATTCAAGAAAGCTGTGTGTTTAATAGCTGCCATGTGGTTAGTTCATCTCCAGTCAGTGACGTTGTAATAATCCCAAGGTTGAAAAACTCTCAGGAGCAACTGGCAGAAATGGTATGTTGAGCACTCGATATCGAAAGGCAACCATCGACACCAAACAACGTTCCTACATTCTTCTGACAAACGTCCTTCAAAAATCTGCCCCCCAAAATTTCGAGTTAAACATACTGGGGGGGGGAATTTCATTGACATCAATTTCCTAAGTACTTGGGTTAGCATTTTACCTTTGAGTTGAAATGTTTGAAACTAGTTGTAGAAAATATTAGAAATAAATAACACTGTTCAGAGCCATTGATCAATGAAAGACTATTGGAGCAATTAGTTACTAGTAATGCAGAATAAAATAACGTCAATGAAGCCTACATGGATGCCTTCTTTGCAACTTCCGTTACCGTTTTTTATAGTAAAAGAAAATTCTAAAACTTAAAAATGGAAGCACACAACTGTACTGTCTGTAATAACTGAACAACGTGTAAAAAATCATGATAAAAAACAGTGAACTATTGTAATTAATATCTGTATGTTGTGTTTACCAACACTTTCTCAAAAAGTTCATTGTGTATGTTATACAATCATTTTCTGGTTATGTTTTATATCAGATCCACTTGTCTGGTTCTGTTTATTTTATCTTGGATGTCTTGCTAGATGTTTATTTTGAGGCCTTGACCATTTTCCTATTGGACAGGACGTAGTATTATAGAGAGATTTTGTATATATTTAGTGAGTATACATGTATTCGGCCAGAGATATTTGTTATTTTGTATGGTTAGTAAAAGCTGTTACATGTTTGCACAAAATTAATGTAGCTGTGCATAAGATATCAAAATTTGACCTTAAAAGCACTCAGAGTGCTTGCTGGTTACATAGTCACACTAACATTTGTGGTTTGTAAATTCTTTAAAAAAAAACAAATTATTTGTAAGCAAATCATGAATTTGATAGGGAAGTCATCAAAGAAATTGATTTAAATTATCATTTTTCCGTCTGTATTTTAAGCATGCCGATTGGGTCTGAAAATCATAGCAGCTGGAATTAATCTTTTGTTTGTATCTTGTTTCAACCAGAAAATCATTCCATTTACCTTGTTAAATCCCAGAAGCACAATAGGGACACAGCTCCTTCTGGGCAAAATGGGTGACTAAAGTCATTTGGAGATCAATTTTTGTATATTTGACATTCAAAAATGATGTATTTTCATGAAAGATTCAAATCAGTATAAAAAGCTTCAATGATCCAAAACAAGCTAGTGTTTGTTGGTTGTTTTTAGTTGCTTTCCAAATTCAGAAGCTTATCTCAAAACAACTGGACTTGTTTTCATAGCCTATTCAGCACTTACTAACTCTGGGAATGCCATTTTGATTTGCTAGTGGGATGTGGGTCAAGAGAGACAAAATGTGATTTATGTCAATAACATGACTAGTGCATTTAAATCCCTGAGGAGAGTTGCACACACACACCACACTGATAAATCAGCTGTTTTGATCTATTTGACAATGTGATGAAACACTCCCAAAAGCGACCAGTCAAAGAGGGTGTGTAACAGAAAGGAGGTAACTGTAAAGATATTAAAAGAAGGATTTACTCCCTTTTGGCAAATTATGGTTATCATATGAGTGCAAGCAATTTGAGTATGCAGCAGCTGCCTGAATGTATGCTCAGAAAATCTAGCATGCTTTTTCACATAATTTACATTTCTACCCTTTGCATCTACTTTATATCATGTGAAGGGTATAATGTAATTATGCCTTCATTTTCTTTCAATATAGGTATTTTCTTGACCATATTCAGGATGACATGAAACATGCATTCAAATGAGTCCAAACAAGCATCGCTAGGTCTATGGGGTCCGGTTACAATTTCCCATGGTGTGTAGTCTGTGTCACAGACTGCGAAGATATTATCTAAAATGGTACTGTGCGAGAGAATTAACATTATTCAGTCAGGAAATAGAGAATGTGTGTAAATGAAACCTAAAATTCAACACTCCAGAAAACGAAGACGTTCTATGAAAGTTTTTGCCTCAGAGGGTCCGTTACTATGTTTTGTTTTGAACATGTATCGTAATTAGGTCTGAACCTATAGAACCTAGCGAGAAAATTGAACGTTTTTGTCGGGTACTTCGGTGCTCGCAGACACGGAAAAGTGAACACGCAATCGCTATGGGCGAATCCATTTTTCCCACAATGCATTTCGATATTTTTCCAGTCTTGAGAATTTTCAAATACTGGTTTCAATTTACGCCAATTTTTTTTTTTTCAATTTTAGAAACAGGATTACGTACTTACCGAACCGCCGTATCTTAGGTCAGTGTTCTTTGAGATGCCTTCCCAAATGACTGCATTTGAGGAATCATCATAAGGATCACTGACACAAGACTTGATATGTTAAGCTTATAAGTAAACTAAAATGACATACGGCAGGTGTCGTAGATAAGACCTTGCACCCACATGATGATGTGCAATGTTACAAATTAGCAAAAGGAAGTATTAATTTGTAATATGTGTACAAGTTACTACCTTTTTGTTATGTTGTGGCCATTGAAAAAATTAAGAGATGGCATGATATAAGAAAGTCCCATTAATGTAAGCTTTAGCATTTGCAATGTTTTTAGTCGATGTGGGTGTTTATTAGGTCAAATTTGGTCAACACAGTGTCCAAAGATTAGTGTGTCACAACTTCTGTATTGTAAATGATGAATATTTTCAAAAAAATCTTTAACTGTAAGGTAAAGCTACAAAGCAGAACCCAAATGCTAAAAATATAACCCCTCCCCAATTCTAGATGGTGGTTTAAATCTACACTCTTGAAACTAAGTGCAGGATATAACTGGGGACAAGTAGCGAGTTTGTGGCAGTCTTTCATTTTTTTCTGAATTTCAAATTACTATAAAAAAATTACAACTGAACATCACTGAACTCTTTTTCTGTTTTTAAGCATATTTAGATGTAAGTGAGAGGTGTAAGGGTTATTTGACTGATCGCAGGATTGGGACCGGTGACCTGTCATAGATAACTAGGTCATTACATACAAATTAGATTTTCAAATTTTATATTTAATTTTGACAGATCTGAAATCAATTATACAGTACATATTCGAATATTACTTAGTCAGAAACTACCACGAAATGCTGTGTAGAAAGTAGTGTTGTGGAGTAATTGAAGCAGAGTTTTTTTTCCCCGGTAGGCCGTGGACTCTGCTACTTGTTACAATGTATGGTGGTTATTCAGGGACTTTGTTTCTCTAAATTACTATTCAATTAAATAGAATTACATTTCCCTACTCAAAGAAATGTCATATTTTCCTGGGAGGGGGAAAATGGGACTCTCCCATTCTAAAAACCTACACATGTTACTGAAAATTTGGATTTTTGAATATGTAGCTTTGGTAAACCAGAGACCATTTGGGTGTGAAGCAGTGTAGTAATTATACCGTGTTGCATTTTTGCACTTAAAAGAGATGTGTAAAATAATGAGTTAACCATTGAGGGTAAGAAGTTAATTTTCTATTTTTTCTTTGTCGTAGACAAAGTACTGATGATATAGTTTGGATTATACCTAATTTTTGTGAAACTGAAACATTTATTAGAAGGAGGAAGAGAATTCAAAAGTCATTAGTATTGCACTCAATCAAGAAAATTGATCGGTAAAAAAAAACTAGTTAGAAGAGGAAAACCAGAGGTGTAAAACTACACTTGCTTTTGCTTTTTTGCTGAAGAGTAATTACTTTGTCTGGGGTTTGAAGATAGTAACTTTTAATAGCAGCACAATCCAAAAATAACAAGGACCTCTATCTTTTTTAAATAATGTTTTGTTTGCAACTCAAAACTTAGTATGTGTTGCTCTGTAAGCAAAAAAGGGCATTGTTCTATGAGAAAAGCCGGTATGATATATGTTTGTCTTTTTAAACTGTTATAGTTGAGCTTTTTGTAGATTGTAGAAGAAAACAGTATAATTTGTGGGTTGCATTGTTATTTAGTTAAAAGAAGAGTTGCAGGGCCGAAATGTTAAAAGTGTGTTGACACCAGTGTTCATCTAACACATGAGTGAAATTTGATTAGAAATTGTAATTTGATGTGTAATTATGGCAGATTAATGCTTAGCATTTCTGCCATTGGTTTTGAATGCCAGCGACAGGGCGGGCATGCATTATTTCGGGCCTGGTTTTTTTGTCTGTAAGAATGTCCAAACAAAACAAAAGAACCATTGATCACAAGGGTCCAATTTTCAATTGAAAACTCTCAATGCAGTGATAAATGTTATGTGCATTTAGTCGGCTAATTCTTCGGTCTAAATATAGGTTCTAAATATTGGAACTGACTCTCAATGGTTTAGAAATGGTGTAGTTTCCAAATTTGGAAAACACACTATCAATGCAGTGAGAAATAGTGCTATATCTGTACTATTTACCAAAATAACTTTTACCAAGATATACACACCGTACATCAAACAAGGCCAGGGATGCATTAATCACTGTTGCATTTATCACATCAAGCGTAAAGTACAGCTTATCTTGTAAAAAGTTTTTGACAAAGAGTATAGATGCAAAAACAGAACTCTTACTGCAGTGGGAAATGCAATATGTTCCAAATTTGGAAACCCAATCTCTTTTAAGCTTGAGAAATGATTTAGTTCCAAATTTGGAAAACAGAGTACTTCTCCATGATTGGCCTCAAATTGAGAAATAATCTAACTCAAAATTCTAGAATGGTTGGTTTGACTCCCAGGAAGTTGCAAATCAAATCATAGGAAATTTAAACTTTTACCAATGTAGATTCAACTAATGAAGTGTCATTTTTGTGAAGCTAACCCAAGTTGTCAGATGATGAGCAAATCCTTCAAGTTTCTTGTAAGATATTTGTTTCTTCAGCAGGAAAATATTGTGTTTAGTTAATACACCCTATTCAGGTGGAGGAATTTCTTAAACCAAAGAAACATTGACTTGGATTAAACGGATTCTGGACAAAACTCTCCCTGTATATGATATGACAATGGAAGTAACAACAAAATTGTTAAGGCTAATGACATCCAGACTCCAACATTGGTGTTTAATGGTTCCCTCCCTGGATTTTTGTTTTTCCAAATGAGGTGGTTGCAACGCCAATTAAATTGCCCAAAGTGAAGCCCAAAAGTAATTGGTGAAAATGGGTTCACAATGATTCATTATACAGGCTTCAAATATTATCATACGGTGGAAATACACGTCAATTGTGCTATCAATAGATTTGTTAACGATTACAGTTCATACCTCATACATATCTTCTTATCCTCTGATGCTTAGAATGGCATCACATGCATTATGGTATAATTGTTTTTGGCTAAGAAGTCTTCACCAACAGCCAATTATTCATCTTGGACAAGTCAAGTCATCCTGCATTTTGGTGTGTATTGCATCTCATATTGTGTCACACATTCAGGTGCTGCTTTGGATGATTTGGAGGTATATCAAGTCATATTGTGCAAAATTTCTAGGACGGTAACGATGCGTGCATTGTCAATTATGTACTGTTAATGTTTTTTCTTAAAAAGTACTGATATATGTAGGAGCAGTATACACACATAGGGACTTGCCATTTTGAATATGGTCAAATTTATTGTTGCTCAGTGATCTAGAGCTTGTACAATTTTCAGCTCTGCTTGAGGCAAAATTAGTTGAGATCACGTGGTCAATAGTTTGACCATGTCCCTCACGGGTAGTCAATATTTGTGTACTATGGAGGTGTGTTTGGTATTCTCAGCAAGGTTTATTTTTAAAGCAGTTACCATACGGGTGAAGTAGCTGCGAGGCGTTATGGTTGTTGGCATTATGATTGGTCTAAGGAGTACGCGCAAGCCTTGACTTTTTAAACACTCAACGGCCTCAACATCGTTTGCGATTTTAGCGTTGCAGGAACAGAAAATCATGAGCAATTTTCCCTCTGGTTTACGCGAATTTGTAACACGTTCATAAAATTGCGTAGAACTCGGATGTTGCTAGGACTGTCTAAGATGCGCCTGGGAATTACGCGTTCACCTTTCACGCACACAATTTTGTTTTTTGCTGCGTAACATAGTGTAAATAATGCCGAGACTCGCGTCTCTAATGAAGATGGAAATTTCCCTCTAAAAGTGTCCTTTTCGGTGATTTTCAGGGGGGAAAACGACTACGGTGCCATCAGTTTTTTATTCGGTATTTTCAAGTTGCATATTTAGACTTTATTAAAGATATGTGAAAATCAGAAAAATTAATGGCCCCTTTGTATCTTTGTAGGCAGTTAGTACGGTGCATCACATGTTCCCATAGAGTTGCGTGGTAAATAATGGTAAAATGGGAGCAAAAAGTACTTTTTGAAAAATTCTTTTTTCTTCACAAACCAGGCATGAGAATTTTCCGTTTTAACCGGATTCCGTTTTTTTTAGATCAAAATCTGTGGGCTCCGAGTTCACTGGTGAATTTGAAATAAAATTTGGGGGGTAGTAGTCTAAGGGGGTGATTAAATAATTTCCACTGAGTAGCTTAATTTGTTCTCATTTCAAGTCAATTGAGCGGAATTGGTAGTTATCTTCGAAACCGAACGCGTACACTTTCTATAGTGAACTTCAAAAAGTCGTGCGAAAAGCGGTACTCCTACGAATATCGATCTCTTTATGTTTCACTCAATATGTAAATTTGTGAGAGAGCGTATTTCATAAGCTGTAAGAATAGTTGGTGTTTGTTGGTAAATCGTTGCTGAACAAAAAAATCGGAATCGCGTACGGTGCTGTAAAAAAAATCGGAATCGTAATAATGCTGCAACCCGAGATTCCGTGGAACGTGGAAGGTGATCCCCGAAATCGCATACTGTGAAAATAGATTGAATTGGTCCTGGTGTGACACGATTCTGTTAGAGGGGACCCGGACGACCAGCCATTTAGCTGGCGAATTGTTACAGGAAGTGGAAAAACCCCCGGCGTCGGTGGTGTCTCTGGTGTGATGACTCGGTGAAGTATGCAGTGTGTCTTCAATGCACTTCGCCACATGCAAATCATGACAAACAACCGGGCCCCGTTTCCGCGAACGAACTACCGCTTGGAATTAGGTAATTATATATCAATTCTTCTGGCTTATGACAAAATACGGTATTTTGCATTTAGTCAATTTATTTTACAACTTGCACGTGAAGCTCTTCTGAAGATACGCTTAAGGTGACTGAGTTGCAAATGACAACGGTGCAACCGTAAGCAATTACTGTTAAGTGTTAATTAGTGTCAATAAATGGCTGAAAAAAGGCATCTTTTGCCACACAATTCCCCTCTCAAAATGGTCTTTCCTAGGGCTTTCCAAAATAGCTAAAACCCTGGAGCTCCAGGGGCCCGTCTGCCCCCTGACGCCCCGCCGGGCGCTGCCCCTGGACCCCGCCAGTGCCCTAACGCGGGCCCCTGGACCCCCGGCCCGCATGGTCGACAGCTCCGGTCGCGTAGCTCACTATCACTATGCTTCGCATTGCTCGTTAACTTTCATTGAGTTTTTCAAAAATAAGCATTCTCATGCCTGAAAAACGAATCGGTGAGCCATATTTTTTATTTCAGATTTGTTTAGCAGCACAAATGAATGTGTAATATAATATCAATTTAGAGAAATTCTTCTGCCCCATTATATCATGAATGCCACACCTTAAAAAACAAAAAAAGACACCAATGTCAGATGTAATCATTGTAGAAATGCCCTGTAGCTCACAAATCTGTACTCACAACCCATGTACTTAATGAAACGACAGAAAGTCATTCTTGAAACATACAATTTTTTCATGGAGTTCAGTTTGGTGTATTATTTGTTAAACAACTTCATTTCAGGCAAGAAATTTTCAAATGATCAAGAACCCATTTTTTTGCAAAAAAGATTGCCACAATTGAATCAATATTGTGTGTTGAGAAACTTTGTAATAAATCATTTATACAATATGATTTTCCACTTTTTTTGCCGATGACGTTCCAAAATGCTCATATAAATGAGCAAAATGCATCACATAATTGAAGCAAAATGCTCACATAATGAAGCAAAATGCGCACAATAATGAAGCAAAATGCCTCACATAATGAAGCAAAATGCTCACATAATGAAGCAAAATGCTCACATAATGAAGCAAAATGCTCACATAATGAAGCAAAATGCTCACATAATGAAGTTGTTTGTAGGCTACCTTCATAACATAACACACATTTCAGCTGTTTCACTGGCTGTTCATTTGATATGCACACTCCCTAATGGAAGTTGCAACATACAAGGGGTGATTGAAAAGTTCTGAGCCTTGTGTGCGATATTTTAAACTTAACAAATCACATTTGGAGAGTTTGTACTGGCTAACTTTTGTATACTGCAAGACCATTGAACTAAGTTTAGGCACCTCAAAACCTATCTAAAATTTTAAAATAATTTTTTTTTAAAATGGGACATTAGGTGGTCATCATTATTTGTGGTTCTTACAGTTTGGACCACACATACAAATTTGAGACAATATCCAGGTGACAGTGCGGGGGGGGGGGCACCCTCCCTTGTGTGACTCTCCTCTAGATCCTCTTAGTAATTCTGCCCATGTACTGGGCTTTTTGATGAAAATCCTGAAGACCGATGATTTATAATGATCCCCATATCTTAACAGCGTGATTTGTTTAATTTGTTTGGGGGGGGGGTCAGACTTCAAATGTTGATTTGTTGTGAGAAAAATATAACACATAGCCACTCCAAACTTAATCCACCGTTTAAATTAATTACTTTTACAGTAAAAAAAATTGGAAACCTATACAGCTCAAATCCTTCTGTCTTAGGCCTCAAAACTTTTAATCGACCCTCATTGTCTATATATAGGGGAGTGTCTTTTAAATGAATTTTATCCAATGGACTATTCCCTTTTGCAATCCATATTCCCCCTGTGTAAGACATAATCAGAGAATTCCACAGAGAGAGTGCAGATTTGAAATTTGACAGCCAGTTGAATCATTTATTTGATGTAAAAATAGGGTAAATGCAATGCCATTTTTTGTGGAAGTACTAAATATACCGAGATGTTTGGAACACTATGTGCGGGAAATTAGACACTTGTGATGAGCTTAAGAAACAGCAGGCCTAGAAAGTTCATGAAGCTGCACATTATAGCGCCCTCAACAGCAAGAATCTCCATAGTTCAGGGAGCACAGAACAAATCCTTCTGCATTGAAAAGTGTAACACCGCTGTAGTTCATATAAAACCTAGAATGTTGAGTATAATTTGGTAGAGTCTTTGTGGCGGCTATTGTGTCACTAGAGATTTGCTTAGTTGGTATGATGTGTGTATCTTCTTTCATATTAAGCTATATTTTTAAAAAATGGATGAGAAAGGTTCGTCTTGGCATATGATGGCGGGCGACATGTAACCCGCTTTATCTACTTATTCTGATTTGTTCTTCAGTGAATATATACCACACGGCGTAATTTTGAATCTAATTGCAAAACATAACATTGTCGATCTATGTTCAAAAAAGATATTTTTAAATACCATGAATTCAAATATCTCTCCTGTCAATTTCATTGCTCTGGTAAGGCAGGGGCAAAAATCGCGCGATAAAACAGAGCCCGCAACTATGTGTTTCAATAAGCAGACCATTTTTGTACTGTGCCCCTCAACATGGAATACCTTCCCGCGAACGGTCTCATTTTCCCAATATTTAATCTTTATCATACTTTTTACATACTTCCTTTAGTCCACCTTTTTCAAATTCTTTTCCTATTACAATCCTTGTTTTCTTCTCGGTTATTTGTTTTGTGATTATCTTCCAGGCCTGTGAAACAGCTGTGACACACAAGCATAAATATTTGGTGTGAAAGGACATGAGACATTGTTAGCAATCTATACTGCAGATTTAATATAGGTACATTTAGCTTCCACGCGTCAGTGACGTCAATGCATTCAGTCTATTAACAATGCGCATCAGTGCTGTTTTAAATGCATGCCTGCAACCTTTGTGATTTATATTGCGATCACTGAATATTACTCTGATGTTTTACTGACTCGAGAAGACAAATTGCTATAGAATCATTTATCAGGAGTTTCTTATACAACCAAAGATTATGAAATGTTGTTCACATTTTCCCCTTCATTTTACACAAGATAGCGTACCTCATTTTTTTACATGTTCTACCTATCAGGGTTTAAAGAAATGGTTTTCTATCAAAACTTGCTTTGTTAAAAGGAAGGGCCTGTTTAAAACGTTTTTATTACCTGTGAATTGGGTAAAACCGGGTGTTTAGTCTTTGAAATGGTAAAACTGATATGAAACTGGTTTATGTCCTGTTATCAACAGAAATAAACCGTTTTTCTCTCTGATCATCATACCGTCATTACTTTTAACTTGGTTTAAATGATTCAAACTTTCTCTACCAAAGCAGCTTAATCTACATCAAAGATAAATTTATCTTCCAGTGAATTACTTCACAGATTTGTAAACGAAATTTCGAGTGTTTTCCATAACCTGACCAGGAATTACCTAACCACTACGAATCAATAACTTATACAACTTTTTCCATCATGGTTTTTAATTTTGGTAGTTAGCAAGGACTGTAGGCCTATTGAAATAGTGTGCGCTTCTGTACACAATTGTGAATTTTTACACACAACATTGTGAATTTTTACACACAAGTACTTTAAAGGCATTGATAATCCATAAATATGATGGAACATTGCCAATCCCCCTTAATGGACTCCATCTTGGTTTTCCAGGTTATACAGGGTCCAAATTTCAAAATGCTTCAATCATGTTGAAGAAGGCACGACACTCTTTCTCCGATTACAAGTATTCGAAAAAGGTAATAGTGTACACTATCTATGGCTTTAAGTTTCGGAGTTATGGGGAAAACTGTAAAAATATTTAAAAAGTCCATTCTGTGTGTGTACATTGTCCAAAGTTAAAAGTTGCTTTGATTCAGGTATATGTGGTTCAAATTGCATCACTAGCAATTAACGGATTGAAATAAGATAGTTTGCATTATCTGTTATTAGTTTTCACATTATCAAAAAAAGTATGTCCAGTCAATAGAACCCATACCTGTTTGAATTTTATTCGCTCATCTTGGTTAATAACCAAACGGTAAGATAGCCAATATTCCTTTATTTCATTTTAGAGCTGAACCAAAACTGGATCCACGTTTTGTTAACAAAATGGAGCAACTTTAATTTTTGACTCCTGTACAAGCCAAAATTGACTTATTTTTCACCATTTTTAATCATCAATTCATTGAATTGAGTGGATTATTGCCTCAAGAGCGGCGTGATATATGTCGACTCTTATTTTGCGAAACTATCGGCCATTTTATGTCGTTTCGCCAAAAATTCGGCAAATTAGTTTCTGAGCTAATGGGCCTTTCGCCGTAGGTTTTGTTTTTTGGAATTTTAGAGTGACGGTTAAGTCCAGTGGGGATAACTTTTGTATCTTTTGTGTCAAGTTTTTGGACATCATTGATGCCGTGCTTGTCGGCTTTCCTTACTGAATGCTATTGGTTTATTGTGCACTATAAAACCCGGTTCTAGTTGGGTTCTTTGGCCCGAAAATTAAATGGTGATTCGTGTTACCAGATCTACCAAGGGCTTACCATGGACTGAGGTCACACAAGTGCTAGTTCATTTCGACTTTGTGACTTTAGTGTAAACAAATTTCCCTTGATGAAGGTCGCCCGACTATAATTGAGATGACACAAAAGAAATTGTTTTAAACTGAGATCAGACTTTGAGTTTATGTTAATTAACTCGGGTAATTTTGCAACCAAGTCTCAAATAATCTTCAGCAAAAGTACAATTTGCCTACTTTAGTGAAGCAAAACTTCAAAATATTAAGTCCGTACTTAGCAAATTTGGTAATCGTGGTATCGTCCTTTGAGAAGGCAGCCTTTTTTTTCCCTTATGGGCATTTATACTGACTATGCCATAGTGTTTATGGTATAGGAGGGTGAAAGTTGGTTTGTTGGTTTCGACGGCAAAGTTTAGAATTTTTAGTCTATGTATCTTGGTTCTATTTTTGGAGGTTCTTTGAGAAACACTTTTGGTGTATGCTGAAGAACCTTATCTGTTTGTCATTATAAGTTCTTGTTGGCTGTATTCGATACAATGGACATTGGCTGCGACAATTTATACCATGCCCAGCGTGGCTGTTCCTCTAAACGATGTAACACTACGTTGACCTTTTAAGGCACCTTGAAAGTGTTGAAAACCAGTTCTGGATTTATAAGTGTTCCCCTTGAAGTTGATAGGCCTTTAATATATTGATTTTCTATTATTATAGTCGTCCTATAACTATGATAAGCAAAAGAGGGTATTCACTTGCGACAGCGGTGGCTACTTCGGAATCTTTAATAACCCTTCACATTGTATTGCGAGTTGGACGACAAACACGCTTGCCTTAATTTTGACGGTTTTTAGATATTTTGTCGACGGTGGTCCACTACATGATGGCCGAACATTCGACTTTTACCTATTAATATCCCGCTTCGTTGAAAAACGGAAAATGTTGAAATCAGTGCGTATGCATATCAATACTAGTGGAAATCTTTGGAACACATCTGCAAGAATTAATTATATTTTGACTAGAATATCCTAAAATTGTTCAATAAGAGTCAGCAAATTTGTCAATAATAATCCTCTATTTTTGATATAGGATATTCGCTTCAAAGTGGCCTGAAACATCGAAAATTAATAGAGAATTTTTTTGTTTTAAAACCCGTAAAACCCTACAATTTGCTCCTGCTTACCATATTTCCATGACCCCTCTGATATCTTTATTACGTGTGCAACCAGCGTCAATTATTGCTGTGGTAAAAGAGATGCATATACGATTGTTCTCAACTTGCCTTCATTAACAGATCATTGTAAGGCATGGCGTGGTAACCTGGAGTGTGAATGGAAACTGTTTAGTGTACATTTGCCGAGTACCTTCACACTAGTCAAAGAACCACTGACCCAAGGCTCATATTTTAGTATATATAGAGTGGCTTCTAATGATCCTATATGGCCTTTTGACCCATTTTGTCAATCTACATAATAAAACTTCTGAAACTAAAATGCTATGACAACTAAAGTAACCACTGGTCCAGGCTCTTACTGTATTCTGAGAATGACCTAGTGATGAGGGCCCATGTGCCGGGGGGGGCTTTTGACCTCTAATGGCCCTATTTGACCCTTGACCCCTTTGGTCAAAATCTATATTACTAAAAAAATCATCTTTGTGGGTTTGGCCGGCTATGTGTTTCCCGTCCTTTAACATACGGATATGAATTTTGGTGGGGTGGTAGAGCTCCGACGACAGGTTTGTGGTCACGATTTGGATGGGTCATTTTTGGGGTCAAGGTCATCCAGGGGTCGTTGTTGGGTCTGGCCGTGCTTTGACGTATGAATATTATTTTGGTATGGTGGTAGAGTTTTTCTCCGTACGAGTTTTTATGGCACATTTTCGGAGGGGTCATGTGGGTCAAAGGGTGTCAGGAAAAATGATGGTGGTGTGGAGTAGAAGTAATAACACATCTTAGTGTAAAAGATCATATAGTCTTTTGTTTCTGACATAGTTTTTCCTCCCGACTTTCGGTGGACCAGCCCAGGGGGGCATATTTTTATATTTAACCATTTAACTGCATAGGCGTATGCTGTGTTGTGTTAACAAATTACTCCCAGTGTGCAAGGGAAGGCTATAAGATATGAACCTGTTTGTGGATTTTGCTGTTTCCCTTTTTGAAGATTGCCCATCATTGCTGTTAGTGCAAAATTGTAGGTTATAATTATTTTAGTGCCTGGTTGTGGACTTTGTTAGCACTGACAGTCCCCTAAACGGGTCTGTCAGACGGCGGAGCCCTGTCATTTTTTTCGGGAAAGCTTTATTTTTAAGAGCTCTATCTCATGGTGCAGTTCATATGTTTGTAGATGCTTCGTTTTCAAGTTAGGAGCCTTTAAAGTTTGGACAAAAATAAAAAAATCAATTGTTATACAATTGATTTTCACTTTTTGTCCATGACGTGCCAAAAATGCTCATAATAATGATAGCCAAAATGCTCAATAATGACAAAATGCTCACATAAGACGCAACAATGCTCTACTAATGAAGCAAAATGCGCACACTAATGAAGCAATGCTCACATAATGAAGCAAAATGCATCACCTAATGAGCAAAATCTTCACATAATAACAAATGCTCACATATAAGTTGTTTTTGTAGGCTAATACCTTCATAACATACCCACATTGCAGCTGTTTTTCACTGGCGTGTTCCAATTTTTATGCCCACTTCCCTAATTGGAAGTTGCACATACCAGGGGTGATTGAAAAGTTCGTGAGCCTTGTGTGCGGTATGTTCAACTTAAACAATTCACATTTGAAGTTTTTATCTGCAAAAATACATTTGTACTTAAAAAAACAAAAAAACCGAAAAAGAAAACCACACAAAAAAATCATAAATTTTTAATTAATTTTTTTTAAATGGGACTTAGTGGGCCATCTTTTTGTGGTTCTTACCACGTTTTGGCACACTAACAATTTTCAGACAGAATATCCATCCCAGGACAGGGCACCCTCCACTTGTGTGACTCTCCTCATAGATCTCTGAAGTAATCGCCCTGTATGAGCTTTTTGAGAAAACTGAAGAACCCGTGATTTTTAATAAGGATCCCATAATCTTGAACGCTATTGTTTATTTTTTGGGGGGGGGGCAGACTTACAAAGTTTTTGATTTTTGTCGAAAAATCAAAACATAGCCACCCAAACTTTTCCACCTGTTTAATATACTTGTAAGCAGTATGAACCTATACAGTACATCCTCTGTCGTAGGCTCAAAACTTTTTAATCGACCCTCATATGTCTATATATAGGGGATGTCTTTTAAAATTAAGTTATCCAATGACTATCCTTTTGCAATCTCTATTCCCCCTGTGTAAGACATATCAGAGATTCCACAGAGGAAGTAGCCAGAGTTTAAATTGAACAGCCAGTTGAAATCATTTATTTTTGATTAAAAATAGGTAAATGCTGCCATTTTTTGTAAGTACTACAATATCCCTAAATGTTGAACATAGTGTGCTGGGACAATTAGACAATTGTGATGAGCTTAAAAACAGCAGCCTAGAAGTTCTGAACGCACATTAAAAATAACAGCGCCCTCAACACAAGAATCACCACTATACTCAGGGAGCACAGAACAAAATCCTTCTGCAGTGAAAAAGTGTCCACAACCCGCTGTAGTTCATATAAAACCTAGAATTATGAGTATAATTTGTATAGTTTTGTGGCGGATATTTGTCCTAGGATTTGGGCTTTTGGTATTATGTGTGTAGCTCTTTATATTAACTTATATTTTTTAAACAATGGTGAAAATCGTCTTGCATTATGATGACGGTCGACATGTAACCGCCGTGATATACTGATCCTGTGGAGCTCAGGGAATTAGAAAAAACGTCGGTAATTTGAAATCTAATTCAAAAAATCAAATGTCGATCTGGGTTCAAAAAAGATATTTTAAAAACCATGAATTCAATCCTCTCCCTGTCAATTCTTGACCTCTGGGTAAGGCGGGGCAAAAATACACGATAAAACAGAGCCCTCAACAGATGTGTTTCATAACAGAACCATTTTGTACTGTTGCCCCTCACATTGAATAAAATTCCCTATAATTTGCACATAATGTATTTTAGCAACATTACTAATCAGTTATCAAAAATGGCTCTGCTTACCATTTACAATAATGTTTATGATAGAGTTTGTGTATGGGAAAAAAAAATTGAAAAACAGCCTTTGAAACACTGTGGACACCAAGCCTAAATATTTGGTGTGACAAGGCACATATACTTGTTAGCAAGCTATAACTGCATTTATAGTACATTTAGCTTCCACGAGTCAGTGACGAGTCAAAATGCATTCACATTAAACATGCGCTCTAATGCTGGTTTTAATGCTGCCTGCAAACCTTTGTGATTTAATATTGCGCTCAGCTGAATATTACGCTGATGTTACTGACTGAGAAAGGACAAATTTCCTAAGAATCATTTAATATCAGATTCTTATACAACCAAAGATTATTGAAATGGTTCACATTGTCCCTCTGTGACACATGATAGCTACCCTCATTTTTTTACAATGCTAACTAGCAGGGTTTAAAAGAACCTGGTTTTTCTATCAAAACTTTCTTTTAAAATGGAGGGACTGGTTTAAAACTGTTTTTATTACCTGTGAATTGGTAAAAACCTGGTTTACTGGAAATGGTTAAAACTGATATGAAACTGTTTGTACATGTATATCAACAGAAATAAACCAGTTTTCTTCTATCATCATTACCTCATACTTTTACTTGTTTAAAATGATTACACATTTCTCTACCAATCAGCTTAATCTACATCAAAGATAATTTATCTTCCATGAATTACTTCATTTACTACTTCACAGATTTTGTAAAGAATTTCTGTGTTTCCATAACCTGACCAGGATTACCTAAAACCCCACAATCAATAACTTTATCAACTTCTTCCAGCAATGGGTTTTAAGTTGATAGTTAGCAAGTAACTGTGCCTTAGTGAAATAGTGTGGGGCTTCTCTTGGACCAAATTGTAATTTTTAGCACACAAAACATTGTGACTTTTTACACACAATACTTTGTAGGCATTGATAATCCATAAAATTGTGGAACACTTGCCAATCCCCCTTAATGGACGTCCATCTTGGCGTTTCAGGTTATACGGTCAAAATTCAACTGCTTCAATCATGTTGAAAGCAGCATGACACGCTTTCTCCGATTACAAGTATTCTAAAAGGTATTGTACACGATCATGGCTAGTATTTTCGGAGTTTTAATTGGGGAAAACTGTAAAATAGTGAAAAATACAATATAATAACATAAAATTAAAAAAGGTTAAAAGTTGCTTTGATTTCAGGTAATATGTGGTTCAATTGCATCACTACAGCTTAAAGGATTGAAATAAGGAATATTTGCCTATCTGTTATTATTCTAGTTGTCACATTTATCCAACAAAATAGGTCCCAGAATGCAATAGAACCCATACCTGGTGAATTTAATCGCCATCTTGGTTAATAACCACACCATTAAGAGAGCAAATTATTCCTTGATTTCCCTTTTTGAATGACTGACCAAAAAATTGATCCACGTTTACAAAAATGGAGCAACTTTTAATTTGGGCCTCCTGTACAAGCCAAAATTGACTTATTCACCATTTTTAAAATCCATCATTCATGAATTGATGGATTTGCCATCGAGAGAGCGGCGTATATATGTCCGGCTCTCTTATTTGCCGAACTATCGGCCATTTTAAGGTCCGTTTTCGCCAAAATCGGCAAATTGTTCTGGAGCTTATGGGCCTTTCGCCGTATGTTTTGTTTTTTGGAATTTTAGTTACGGTAGTCCGTTTTTGGTAACTTTGTTCTTTTTGGCAATTTTTGGACATCATTTGATGCCACGCTTGTCGTCCTTCTTACTTAATGCTATTGTGTGCACCTATTAACCGGTTCTTGTGGGGTTCTTGGCCAAAATGTAATGGTGATCGTGTTACCATATCTCCTCAGGCTTACCAGGGACTGAGTCAAACACAAGTGGGTTCATTTGACTAGTAATTTAGTGTAAACAAATTTCCCTGATGAGAGTCGCCCGGCTATTAGAGATAACCAAGAGTTTTTTACTTGAGATCAGACTGAGTTTGTTAATACCTCGGGTATTTTGCAACCAAGTCTCAAAAAATATTCACAAAAAGTTCAATTTGCCTACTTTAGTGAAGGCAAACTGCAAAAATATTAGTCCTACCTTAAGCAATTTGGTATCGTGGTTCGTCCCTTTGCAGAATGCAACCTTTTTTCCCATTATGGGCATCTTATACGACTATGCAAGTGTATTTATGATAGGATGGGTGAAGTTGGGGTTGTTGGTTTTCGACGGCAAATTTAGAATTTTTAGTTTATTATATTTGTTTTTTTTTTTTTTTTTTTTTTTTTTTTTTTTTTTTTTTTTTTTTTTTTAATTTTACTTTGTTGTTATTATTAAGTTCTTGTTGGCTGTATTCGATACAATGGACATTGCTGCGCAATGTTAGACCATGCCCAGCGTGGCTGTTTCCTCCTCTAAACGGTTAACACTACGTTGAACCGTTTTAAGGACCTTGAAAACTGTTGAAACCATTCTGGAATTTAAAGGTCCTTGAAAAGATTGAAGGCAATTAATATATGAGATTTTCTAGTTTTAGTCCTCCTATAATAATGATATCCAAAGAGGTATTCACTTGCGACAGCGGTGTGCATACTTCGGAATATTTTTAATAACCCTTACACATTCTATTGCGAGTTGGGACGACAAACCGCTTGCCTTACGTTTGACGGGTTTAGCTATTTGGTGTCGCCGGTGGTCCACTACCATATTGGCGCCTAACTTCGACTTGTAACTTTAATTCCGCTTCGTGAAAAGCGGAAAATTTGAAAAATGCGTAACATATCAATACTAAGTTGAAATCTTGAACACACTGCAGAATATTATTATATTTTTTGACTAGAATATCCCCTAAAATTGTTCAATAGAGTCAGCGAAAATTTGTCATAATAATCCTCTATTTTTGATAGAGGATATGCCCTTCAAAGTGGCCTGAAACATAACGAAATTAATACAGAATTTTTTTTTTAAAAAACCCCCGTCAAACCCGACAATTTGCTCTGCTACCAGTAATGACATGACCCCTCTGATATCCTTAGTACGTGTGCAACCAAGCGACAATGTTTCGCTGTAAAAGAGATGCATCTACGATTGTTATCAAGCTTGCTGCATTACAGATCATTGTAAGGCTTGCCGTGGTTATTGAAGTGTAATGTAAACTGTTATGTAACATTTGCCGATTACCGTCACACTTAGTCAAAAGAACCACTTACCCAAGTCTTATATGGTGAGTATATATCAGAGGGCTTCTAATAACCCTATATGGCCTTTGAACCCGACCCCCATTTTGTACATCAACAGTAATCAAACACTTCTGAAACTAAAGTTGCATTAGGACACAAAGTAACACTGGTCCACTCTTCCTGGTATGCGAGAATGACCTATATGACACATGTGCCCTTTGGCCTCTAATGGCCCGATATGACCTTTGACCCCATTTGGTCAAAATCTATATGACTAAAAAAATCATCTTTGTGGGTTTGTCCGGCTTATTTGTTTCACCGTCCTTTTAACATACGGATATGATTTTGGTGTGGTGTAGAGCTCTCCCGACGTATGAGGTTTGTGGTCACTATTTGGAGGGGTCACTTTTGGGGTCAAAGTTCATCCAGGGGTCGTTGTCGTGTAACTTGGCCGTGCTGTTGACGTATGAATATGATTTTTGTTAGGGTGGTAGAGTTTCTTTCTTCTCCGTACGAGTTTTATGGTCACAATTTCGAGGGGTCATTTTGGGGTCCAAAGGGGGTCATGGAAAAATAGGTGTGTTGATACGAAGTAAGTAACACATTCTTAGGTAAAAGATAATATATCTTTGGGTTTCTGACATGGTTTTTGTCTCTCCCGACTTCGGATTGGACCACACAGCATATTTTATATTTAATTTAACCATTGGAACTGTCTATAAGCTATGCTGGTGTCTTCGTGTTAACAATTAACTCCAGTGGTGCACAGGGATATGCCTGATAAGATATGAAACCTGTTTTGTTTATTTGCTGTTGCCTTTTTGAAATTGCGCCATCATGCTGTGAGTGCCAAAGTGTGAGGTTATAAATTAGTTTTAGTGCCTGGTTGTTGACTGCTTTGTCCCCACTGACAGTCCCTAACACAAACGGGGTCGTCGACGCGGAGCCCTGTCTATTTTTTTCGGAAAGCTGTATTTTTAGAGCTCTATCCTCATGAGTCATTCTTGTTTTAGATGCTCGGTTTTCAAGTTAGGAGCCTTTACAGTTGACTTTCTTCGACTTTCATTTCAACTTTTTTATTTTTTAATCTCCATATGTACTTATTCCTACTGGCAGTTCCTTAAATGGGAGCTGTCAACGGCGGAGCCCTGTCATTTTTTTTTCCGGGACAACAACTTTAATTTTAAAGAGCTCTATCTCATGATGCAGTTCATAACTATGTGATGGCTCGTTTTCAAGTTACACGAACCTTTAAAGTTGCTTTTAACTACATTACTTTTTTCTTCAACTTTTTGCATGTCTTCTTATAAAAAAATCCACATGAAAGACTAGAGTTCCTACTGACAGTTCTTAAATGTGAAAGCCCTTCCCAAATTGATCTTTAAGACAATATCCATTGGCTTTATCCCGCTTGAGGAGGTCTTACACTGAAATGCGCGCTATTTTTTTAAAGTCCCTGATTCCCTCATCAAACTTCCCGTTCCAGATCAGGGTCGTTTCGGTAACATTACCGTGGCATTTGGAACGTATGGATTATGGATTTTTGGTATGTTGAGAGTTGTTGGTTGCATTACGAGTTTTGTGGTCATGTTTCGAGGGTCTTTTGGGGTCAAGGTCCTCCAGGGGTCTTTATCGGATAACGTGGCTGGGCTTTGACATATGGATATGAGTTTGGTATGGTGGTAGAGTTTTCGCCATACGAGTTTTGTGGGTCATGTTTTTGAGGGGTCTGTTGGGTCAAAGGTCATCCAGGGTCGTTATCGGGTAGCTTGGCCATGCTTTGACCGCGTGATATGAGATTTTATATGGGGGGTAATTTGCCGTACCACTTTTGTGGTCAACATTTTCGAGTTGTCCATTTTGGGGGGGGGGTCAGAGTCATGTAGGAATCTTATTTTTGGTAACTTGTTGCAGTCCCTCTTTGACATATGGATTGAAGCACCCAGGTGCTAATTATTCGATACAGTACCTTGGTTTACTGTTCTGAAAACATTCCAGTAGACTCATCGTAACTGGTATACTCAGCGAGCGAAGACCACGTGCAGCGCGGGCGCCAACATCGAGTATATACATTCTGGCAAAATTTACGTGACCACCACACATGCTCAAAGGAACGTGTAGGACTCATAAGTAGTACAGTTTTGGACCTCTATGACCGAAATACCCTTTGCCCCACGTTAAAACAAACCTTTGCACCTCCATATATTTATACCCTGTGTCTGTCTGTACACTGTGTCTGTCTGTCCTGACTGCAATTTCTCTGAGACCAGCTTGCACTTCTGCCACTTGTTTGGTTTGGTGCCCCTTGACCGTCCTAAGACCGATCCTGTATATGTTAGTGGATCAAAGGTCCCCAGGGGTCTCCAAAGTCAAAGGAGCTCGCAATGGGGTAACTATTGGTGTATTCAGGCGAACTTGGTGGGCGGGTCGATTGTTGATGAAATTGTTAAAGGTCATGGCAAGGTCATAGGTCTTCAGTCGAAGGAACCGCGAAACCCGGGGTCATTCAAGCCAGGCTATCGCAAAAACACAGGTGAAGCCAATCCGAGAACGCCTTATAAAATACTATTAAAGAAACCACCGATCCAGAACTATCTTATGAGTATGTACCGAAATGACCTCTTATTGCCCATATGCCCCTTTTGACCTCCAATGACGCTACTTGACCTTTGACCCCAAAATATCTAAAATTCCTTCAATTTAATTTGTAAGCCACCAACTTGCCCAGATAACCACTGGCCCAGACCCGTGGGCTATATGCCAATTGACCTGTAATGACCCCACATGACCTATGACCCCAAAAAACCTAAACATTCCCTAACCATCCCAATTGATGGATTACTACTGCATCATTGATGCACTCGTTAAGTTTTAACCCCTAATTCAAAACTATAATCCAAGATAGTATAAACGAGACCTGGGACAAGATCTCATTTACAGGCGGGGCCGTATTGGAATGGATGGTGATCCCCTTAATACCCCTTGAGGTGACTTGCAACCTTTGACCCCCTGTAAACTTCAATTTCATTAAAATGTATTTTACGTGTAACACTGTACAAGGATCCATCTTATTGGTTTTCAACTCAATCCAAAACAGGTCATGGGATTTGAAACCTTTTCACCCTTATCGTGACCCTGGGTCAACGGATGGTGTCAACTGTACTTGTTCTGTATTTATGATGCCACAAGATTATCCCTGACAATTTCAGCTCAATCGTACTTGTTTGTAGATTTTGGACATTTGCCTTGACTTTTGACCTTGGGGTCGAGATTATCATATACCTCTTCTACTATACTATTACATCACTGTTAGTAATACGGCTTTCTCTGGTCCTCGATAGGCCTAGATAAATCCCATTTGGTCTTATTTTTAGCATTTTTTGCAAAATTGCACCTTTTGACCCCCTTAAGACGCTTTGATCCTGTATAAAAAAACCTCGTGTACACAACAATGCAGGTTCCAATGGAAATAACAAATTCTAAGCCTACGGTTAGTTTCTGGAGATAAAAATTCTTAAAATTATTGACCTTACACCGAATGACCTTAAATGACCTTGACCATCAAAATAAAAAAACCTTTCATACACAGTAACAATTGCCATATCTGCAGGTTAGGTCACTGTCGATGTTTGGGTTTTGAGATAAAAAATTGCAAAATTTGGGAATATGTTTTGGGTTTTTTGACCGGGTGACCCCGTATGACCTTTGATTTCCCTGAACTGTGGACAACCCGAAGACCCTGGCTACTAACAATACATGTGCTCTATGACGTCACTCTGCTACGTAATTGGGTAGGACAGCGATTTTTTGAATCTTTTTCACATTTTTTGGCTTCACAAACCGGACATGACCCTCTTAATGACGTTGACCTCCTTATCTCATGAACACCCATATGCAGCAAAGGGTCTTGGGTTCCTCTGAACCATTTTGGTTGATATCGGCGTAATGCTGTAGAAGAAGATAATTTGTAACAAAAATTTACATATTTGACCCTGTGGCCAGTCAAAGGTCAGACAGGGAGTCTGGTCCCTGGCTACATGGTCCCATCAGCGTCAGTTGTGTAAGTCTAGTTCACACTACCAACAGTGACTGATTCTAGAAGCAGTTGAAGTGTTGAGAGAAGAAAAAGAAGACAGAAGAACCATCAGAAACAAACAAGGCGCCTGAAGGCCGAACCTTGTAACTATCTTTTTGGACATCCTGTAATCAAACCAAACTCATGGTTTGCTTTCCAACACAATCAGAACATTGTGTAACCTTGAAATCCAAGCTGGGGCCTTTGAAAGGGGTTGGCAAGTCTTCCACATCTTTTTGGATTATCAATGCATAACGTATTTGTGTACTAAATCACAATTTTATCCGAATTTGCACACTCACATGAGAATCTCTGCACTACAGTCCCCCACTAAGTGTCAGGTAACCTGATCATTTACAGAAACACGCAAGAAATCTTAAGGTTCTGTATGGCCATACCTAATAGACTGTAATTGAGTTTGACTGTTTATTTCATTTACTTTTTATCTGTTATAATATTCTGTATGTAATGCTAAGAATCAAACAGCTAGGTGAGAATGCCTTCTCCAGCCAATTTACTATTATAGGTCAGAGGCACATAGCATTCAGGTTTTTTCTCAGTGAAAAAATTGAATTGCGGTAGGTCTAGCATACAGTGACCAAATTCAACAATAGGCACCTTGCCATTGGCATCCTAAAATTACCTCGTCACCCAAAACTTGCAATAAGTTATAGAGAGAAGGTGGGATAATTGTTTCATCAGGACTACTATAAAAACTGCTTATATTCCTACAGGTGCCTCTGTTTAGGCTTCATGAATGCTTGATGAATGCATCATGAAATGCATTGTATTTGCATCATGAATGCATTTGTGACTTGCTCTTGATGCTTGATGAATGCATCATGAATCTTGATGAATGCAGCATACCATACCACAGCTGCTGGAAGTTGGGTATTGTCCTCTGGGATTTCAAGTGCAAATTACAGGGCTGCTTCAAAACATTACCACTGAATAAAACCGGGTGCATTTCGCATCTGAAGGTATTCATTTATATAGGTTTATCCTTTGTGTACAGGTCACAGAATTAGGGTGTTTTGGTACCTTACCATTATGAATTAACCACCTTGAAAGATACGCTGTATGTTGAGGTTAAGATAATATTCCGCAACCTGGTCAGTTTACGAACCCACAGAACTAGTCTGGTGTTAAGACTTCCATTAAGGGATTAAACCGCTTTATTCTGTAACTGCATAATCCTCATGGAAACCTGTCCATAACTAATTCTTGACCTGGTTACATAAGGCCATACTTCTATCTCCTTTCCATGCTATTGCTCGCTTTTTTTATATACAACATTTTTCTGGGAAAGTAATACTTTAAGGATTTTGATACATACTCACTTTTAGTGCATAGCCATAGTCTTCATGAATGACTCATTTTGACAAAATTGTCACTTCCTGAGTTTACCCTCTAAACCCCAGTAAGCTGCCAACAGACATCAGGCAAACCAACGATTTTGAGATGCATGAACATCAAACATTTAGAAACCATCAAAAAATGCTGAATGGAAAAATGGCAGTCAACTCAGATCCTCCTGGCACTATTGTTGTGGTTTTTAATTTCTTATCTATGTCTGATGCCCCTGGCTTCAAACCTTAGCAGTACCACCGACTTTGATGGCACGTAAGTAACATTAGTCTTGTTAATGGAATGAAGAGCTAGGTACTTTAAACATATGTGTGGTGCTCGAGCAAAAAATGCAATTTTACCATTTTCTGACCTCAAATTCAACAGTCAAGAATATGACAACCAATGCATGAAACTTTTGTTCACGTGAGGAATTCCATAAAAACCTATATTTTCAGGAAAGTGTAGTAGCCTTTTCAACCAAATGAGCAAGCCAGTGGAGCTTATAACTTTTGTGTTCAATCCACCGGCTGTCTGGTTGGTTTTTTTTTGAAGCCTATTGTTCTTTTAATATTCTATGTTTAATTTCATATTTACTCATGTTTCCAGGTCCTTTTGCAATTTTGTACTACTCCACTCTTGAACAATTGTTATGTTTCCGCATGTCAGTGTGGAGAGCTGATAGATTTTCCTGTAATTGGGGAGTAGTATAGTACCGTAATGCTTTCCTCCTGTGTCTATAATCTCGACCTGTTGTTTTACTACCATCTTTTTTTAAAAATTCAAGCATTTGGGCCAATCTAATATAGCAGATTGGTGTTATAAGAATAAAACTAGCTCTGCAATTTCACCCCACTGCGTCAGGAATGAAACCCTTTTGTACTTAATTAGCAACCTGTTTTTAAGTCTGTGTATATCTGGTGGGGGCTAGGTGTCCTATCAGAAATGATGTAATAAAGTGATATCAAACAAATGCGAAGCTCTGTGTCTCTGGAGTTTTTTTTCACCTGAGATAAATATACCTGAAGAGATTTGAAGCGAGATTCTTGACTGCCATGTGCTGTGTCTGACACAGCTTTATGAGGTTAATTCCTGGATTTCTCAACTGAAGTGATTTAACGAAGTAATTGTAGAAACTTGGAAGTTTGAGTTTGTTTGGGCTATTTTCATATTAGCCTTGTTCAAGCACTTTACCAACTTCATTCTTTCACATGTTATCCAAATATTTCTAACAGTTATTTAGGCAGAAATCATGCAATAAGTGGAGCATTTCCCCCCCCTAAACTACAGAAATCCAATACCAGAGCGAAATTCTATCAGCACGTAATTTGAGGTCTCCATTTCACCTGGCCTATGTCCCATGCTACTAGCAATTCAATTCAGATCGCCCTGAAGTCAACAACCACTTCACACTTCACCTGACACAATTGTATTTGTGGGTTTTATACCTAGTCTAGTATGCTCCTGGATTTTGTTCACAGCAGACCACCACCAGGGATTTAACCAATTTTATTTTTCTTTAGAGGATATCCCCTTCAATGCCGAGCACTGATTTCAACCCTCAACACAATAATCCAGTTTGTCTGTTCTTAGCGACGCCTTGATCTAAGCTATTTTTAATGCTATAAAAGTCCCTCACATTTGGCATGCATTCATCTGATACTGAAACGTGTAGTGCTAGATGGTTCTATTACATACATATCTGCCATGACAACTTCATAAACTTAAAGAGTCATTTTTGTGCCTTCAAGGTTTCGGGAGAAATTGTCATTTTTCTTCCATGAACCATGTCAAAGCATTGAGCTGTACCCATTTCTCTCTCCCTCCCGGTAGTAGGTCCAGCGCAAGATTTGAAATGGTCCGCAACCAGTAAACGCGTGTGCCTCCTTACGGCAACTGCGTTTTTACCGTGCGTACAAAAGACCAAGCATATCTTAACACAATACTAAAAGCTGCTTCAAAGTTTATTACATCATCACTGCACGGAGTAGAGAATGACATAATTCAAAAAATTTTGTTATTTCATATGATGAGTTGACAAACTAAATATTTTAGTCCAATAAGAATTTCCGATAAATTGCATTCACTTCAAGTTGAGGAATTTCTGATTTTGGCTGGTCTTACTAAATAAGCCATTCATGCCATGTTCAACTAGAAACTTTGTTGATTAGTTCGTTGAAAGAAAGGATAGAATCTGTTTAGTCGAACTTGAAAATACATAAGAAAAAACTGTTTTTTGGAAAACAATGGCCTCCATATAAACTTAGATAACTCGAAGCACTACCTTGTGGCCTATATTGTTGCCAAGTCGTGGCAGACAGAGATCGATAGCTGTTTAACAATTGATGCCTATCTCTTCAGGTATATCTGTGTCAGATTTGGCTTGCAGTTATTTCATTTGCTGAGTAGTACTAATAGCTCTATACTTTGTTCATCACCAAATTGCAAGACTCTTCACACTGCGGATTGGTATAGAATAGCGTGGGGGTGCAACAGTAAGCAATACTACCGAAGCGGGCACAGTGCATGATGTATCGCACGCACACTTGTGGCAGAGCGTGCTGATAAAAGGTAATTACTTCACAACGGATAAACAAAAGTGGGAATAATTTTTTTTGCCTATCGGGATGAAACAAAGTATGGTGTTGACAAAAGATGTATCTCAAGACTTACATCCTTCTCCCCTATACTTATATTGTCATCTTGCAGAGGGAACAAAGGGATTGCTTTGGTATGTACTCAGTCGTATGTCTGTGGGTAATCTTTTAACCCAATGTTAAAGGTGCACGAGAGATTTCAAATAACAGGTGCCCTAAAATGTTAAAGTATGATATTTTGCACGGATTGAAGCTTTCTATCAACATTATCCCCATCTGAAAGGAATATAAGTTAGAATTTCTTCTTGTACAAAAATGCGAAATTTGCTAATTGTCGTTAGGCAATACGAAATTCAGCCTCTGCTTTCTATTAAAATATAGCAAATACAAATCACCTTTTTTGTTTAATTTTGAGTTTATTTCTGTAGCGAATAAACAAGTAGGGAATCTATGAATGTCTTATCTATATGAAATCACTACTATCACGAGAAATTATGGATGACTTGAAATCCCCGTTGTCCCCTTAACCCTAAACATAATTGCCTACCTTGCCATATACTTTCATACATTTTCATGACTTGCATGTAAATGGTCCTTGGGTAGTGCCCTGTTCCCCTCTCAATAGGGGGTCAAAGTATCTAGAGGCATGGCCTAAATGTTCAGAATGTCAAGTGCTTAGTGTATTCACATAATGGTTGATCGATTTTCAATAACACTTGGATCATGGTCATTGGGGGGTATGTCCCATAGGTTGTTGACCTCATGTGACTTAGTGACCTCGTTTGACAATTTGTCCCATTCCATATTGTGATGGCAATGACACATTATGTGTCGTCTGTCGTTGCGATACGTGAATGGGGACAATGACACCATTTCTTTCAGCGAGTGTTGTATTTTGTTCATTTTCTCCAATCTCTTTGCATGGAAAAGGGATCTAACCATTACCAACATATAGTACTCAAGTAAACTATTCTTAGCAATATGTGACATGTTTTTTGAAAGAAGCTATTTCAACTGATTTTGGTAGGTACAGGTTGTCAACATTTACCAAAAAAAGTGAGGTTAATCGTAGGGGTGGGAAATTGGTTTTTCGGAGTCAAGGTCCATCACAGGTCAATTTGAATGATCCAACATGTTAGAAAAGTATAGCCACGTTTTATAGTTTAATCGTAAGGATTCCACAGGTTTATGTCACTACAAATATTGACTGCTATAGTGGCATGGTTGAAACTATAGCCAATGTGATCTTCGAAACCCTCCTATGGCCCCGGGCGTAAGCCAGGGGCATAGTATGGTTTCGGGATCACCAAGGGCCTATAAGTTTCAACAATGCTCGATAAAAAGCATCAATATTTGTTTTATATCCCGAAGATATATATTTTTTTGTCCATAACACAGGCCTATCTCATGTTGTAGCGTCATGAGCTGTAGGCCATGTTGTCAGGGCCCTGGCGTGCATGCATGTTTAACAATTTTGTAACTAGGGCCAAAACCTTGTCAAGAATTAGCAATCAACCTTTTCGTGTGAGATGTGATGTATGGAGTCCAAAACGATCGCCGTAATCGACTTCTTGCCATTTTTTGTCGGCAGGATGCGTGCAATTTTCCTTACAGCTCCGAATATCCGAATTCAGCAACGTTTTATAAAAAACAATCACCGCTTTCAGCATTTCCTTCCCTACACGATGAAAACACACACACTCACATCTAAATGTTATAATTCCAACTTATATTGCTGTTACAATCACCTATAAACACATGTTGTCTCTTGATTTATGCAGAGATCTTTGGATCTAGTGCTTTCAACGGTCGAAAATTGTTTGCCAGCGACCCGTCAAACCTAGTGCCGATGCCATGGGCGCGCCATTTTAGCAAACAAAGCGCGGACGCCGGGCGATGGGCGCGTATGACAGATCGCGTCAAAAAACATCATGAGGGGATAGGTTTCCAAGGTACGAGGCATAACAACACCTCAAAGCATGAATGGGCCTACTGATGCTGCGATTGGCAGCCATTCCCTTGGCTCTGCGTTGTATCCGCCTTTTGTAGCAACTTTACACTACGCACAGACTCCCCACATCGAGTAAACAAAATACGGTCTGCTTATATTCAGCTCTTACAAACACACCACTTCAATATTACACTCATATACGGAGGATATATTGTCCTACAGCATCTCTCTGTTGGAAGAGGTGTCCGGGTATAGGTCATGAATGGAGATGCCCGCTCCCCAGGGAATAGTTTCATTTTGGTTTCATGCGTTAAGCTAGTATGATTTATAATGCCTCCCTTTTACCCATCAGATGAAGACAGGGATCTATATATTGAGGATATATAATTTGTACTAGTACTTCTCGTCTGCGGCCGAAAGTTTGGAGTTATAGGCAAAAACAGCAAAAAATCAATAAAACGTCATTTTCAATCGTACGGGGTCGAATTTTAAATTACTCCGATTTGATAAAAAATGGTGCCAATTATTGTGGAGTTCATAAAAATAAGGAATAGATTTTTTGACTGTCTTAAATGCTTAGTTCCCAATGTAGGGCACCAAAGGTCCACATCCATTGCATTCATGGGCTTAGACCTTGTTTCCCCTACTTCGGTACTTAATAGTTTAATGCAATTTTTAAATGCTTTGATGTTGATATGCTAAACAATTAATGTTTAAATATGATTTTATACCACTAATCGATGTTTTAATGAAGTTATCTTAAAGATGAAAGAATACAACATCACACCCCCACCCCTCAATGAATATTATTTTAAAGCTTTTCTTTAAAAAAATATTTTGAAATTGAATTGGATTTATTTTGAGAAGAAGCGGCGAAGGAAAGGATTGAAAATAGTAAACCCTTTCTGCGGTCCGATCGCTGACCTGAGGAGACTTATCCAAACAGCCCCGTATGACAGTCGTAATCATGCGATCAATCACTTGCTGGGTAAATACCGGGAACATCCACCAAATTTCCATTTTTGTCTCTTTTTCGTTTTTTCTCATAATGGCTGGTATGTAAGACAATTTAAGCACTTGCTGCAGGCTCTAAGCTGTTGAACCTTACAGGTACTCTAGACTAGACCTGGCCTAGTGCGCTCTGCTAGTGCTAGTGCAACCGTGACTCACATTCATGACATGATGCATTGCAATTTGCATTGTCATCGCACTCATGCACTGCAACTGGTCAGTGTTGTCCTTGAGGTGGGTCCCATGATACATTACTGTTATATGTGCAATAGGCTTAACTTAAGGCCGGAAAGCACTAAAGGTATGATTCATCCGAAAAGAGCAATAATATTCTTTTTGGAAACTTGCACACAAACAAACCCGCTCTGGTTGTTTCCTGGTTAATTTATATGTATGGATATGCGCATGCGTACTGATGCTTTAGTGAATTTCATTTTTAGATGCCGCCCCGGTAGCGTCGGCGTTTCACCGGCAAACAGCGCCGAAGATACTTTAAGTACAAAATAACCTTTTTTCACGTGGAAAATAATATCTGACAGAAATGTAGAAGAATGTCCAAAGGAACAAAAAACCATTGAGGGCTGCATGACGGAAATTACGGTAAAGGTGGTGAATTTTTGATCCTAACAGTGTCACTTTTGCCCGCTGCCAGGCTATTCATTCCCCGCCATCTTAAATATACAAACCCTTTAAAAAATAAATACATGCAGGGGGTGTCAGGCCCACGATAAGCGTAATTAAAAACAAAATTCAAGTGTTAGCCTAATTTTATTCCCCTCAAATTAGAAATCCCACGTGCCTACGTATTTTGGTATTATGCGTACAGTATAATATTATGCAAAACCTTATCCTTTTGGTGCCAAACCCAAGCGGCCAAGCTTAGCTGTTTTCCCAGACTACATGGCTTATACGATCAATTAATACTAGAGATAAAAGTGATGAGATCTTGTTACGTAATTAGCCTTGAGGTTGCATTCCGACTACGTCACACCCGTGTGAAATGCGATAAGCATATTTACATGGGGTCAATTAGGTCTACTACTGAAAATTCTATATCAAAGACAACACACAATTTTCAAAACTAAACTGCATGAAGGGTGAGAGGTAGACTCTAACTTATTCGTTTTGTCCCATTAGCTTTCGTTTTAAAAATAGTTGCATTAAATGTTGAAAATGGCATAAACTTTCTGGAAACCATATGTCCTTCAGAGTTATTTGATCTAGCTAGGGCGCGCTGTTATTTCGGCTGGCGAAGGTGGTCACGGATCAGAAACGACTCCCCCTGCCAGAATGCGAAGTTCATTATTATACCGCACGAAGTACTTACGTGTTTCTATGTACTAGGTGATTTGAAGGCCAATGGATTTGTTAAAACTGTCGTGTTTATCTTAATATCGATTGTCTTGTCTTGAAATTTTTGCAATGTGTGTTTTTGGATGACGTGGGAAAATAATGCAGCGTTTTCGTTTGGTGACATAAGGTTGTGAAAGCCAAGTTTAGGGGCTAAACAAACAAATTGGGTGAATTTGGTTTCGTGATGTGTCATACAGCCCCTTTTGGATGTGTGCATTGTAACTGGCTAGTGAAAAAGTTTGGGAATAGCAAAAATCAAATCACTGTAAGCCTCTGGCAAGCCTTCCCCCTCACATTTTCCTTAGTTATTCAATCCAGTGTGCTTTGCAATTGTGGTTTTTATGCTTAGGGTGCAAACCTGCAAGGACACATTTCCTGGTTGGTATTCCAGGCTCAACACCATTCTGGTCAGATGAGGCTATTAATATTTTTACAATGGACTATGGGTGTAAACATTTCTTTCTGCACAGGAGTAATTTTGAAAAATGGTTTTCGAGTTCCTCGATGTATGTAAATGGTGTGTTTTGTCCATGAATAACCCAATCATTCACCCAATCGATTGACACTTAGTGACGACTCACTTAATTATTCTGGTCAGTCAAATAGTAATGATATCCTCTTACCCCAGTAAAAATCATTTTCTTTCTCAATTTAAATAACCGTCTGTAATTTTCTCTGATCCACTAACCTTTCCTGTGTGTGTGTGTGCATGCGTTGGTTGGGGGTTGTGTGTGCGTGCTTGTGGGTGTGCGTGTGAGTGCGGTGTGTTTGGGTGGGTGGTTCGTGTGATATGTGTGTCTATTCTGTAGCCGCTGTTGTGTGTGTGCCCATCTCTCTGGCTGTCAATGTTTGATAGGTTTGTCCACAGTATGTGGGTTGTAAAACAAATTTCAACAATACGTATTATTATACATGTATTAACATTGGTCAGTCAGAGAGTATATATATTCTCTCCCACATAAAAATCATTTTCTTTCTCAATTTAAAATAACTGTCTGAATTTCTCTGATCCACTAACCTTTCCTGTGTGTGTGTGGTGTTGCGGGTGTGTGGTGTGTGTGGGTGTGGGTGCGTGCGTGTGTGCGTTGCATGTTTGCGTGCTTTGTGAGTGCGTGCGGTGTGGTGTGGGTGTCTGTGTATGTGTTTCGATGTCTGTATGCCTGTCTATGCCCGTCTCTCTGGCTGTCTGGTGTGTAAAGTGTGTGCTACAATTATGGTGTGTTGTAAACAATTCAAAAATAAGTAAATTAAAGACACCTATCATGGATTTGGCTAAATCAGTCATCGAAAAAAATCACATCAACAATCAGATTTACATGTACGTAACAAGTCAGGTATCCTAACTACCCCTGCAAATGATCGACCAGAAACAACCTAAAAGGACAGAATCGGAGATTTTAGTCAGTACTGTCCCAAACGACACTTACTACAACACGTAATTGAATGTAGAAGCGTATCTTGAAACACTGCTGTGTTCCTTCTTTTTCTTTCAATTCTATCTACAAGCTGGAAAAGGTCAACCTAAAAGATTCTACAGACTTATCCTCACTTTTACGCTATTCCAGCAAATTTCAAATATTTTTTTCAAATCACTGAATTGTCTTTAACCTTTTGACAATGTATTACAGTATTTAACAATTGCTCAAAGCAAGACACACAGAAACCATTTTTTGTATCTGTACATATGTTACAACGTGGTACCTGTGTGTGTGGAGCGGTGTGCGGAAAAGTTTATTTACCCACGGTGTAGTCTGTATATGTATTTATCCCCATCATTTTAGAAGGGCACCCTCAAGGGTTATATTTAGATATGAATTAAAAAGGCAGTCAGGTAAGGTCCCAAGAACTTCATCCAATATCATCCCCATATGTCAAGGCATTGGACTTCCCAATATTTTCCTGAAAAATGATTTTTTTAAAATGGGAAATGGATTTTTCACAATCATTTGTAGGAGAGCGTCCTAATGGTTAAGCTTACAACATTTAAAGGGAGCATTATGCAGGTTCATTAATGGAGTTCTATGATTTTGTGTTTTATAGTCTTTTTGTTACGGTATGTTGGGAAATATGGATGAAGTTCATCAATGAGTTTGTTTTTAGGTTTAATTGGTTGGTGAAGTAATCTTTTTTTGAAAAAAAAATTGGATTTTTTTTTTATGGGAATGTACTTTTCCTCATTTCAGGAAAAACACCCTCAATTGAATTAAAGGGCATTATGCAATTGTTCAAAAGTTTTTGGGAGTTCATTGATGAGTTTGGTTTGACTGCGTTTTTGCTGTTTTGGGCGAGTTATGGATATTCATGAAGATTTATGTTCTTAGAGTTTATTTTTGTGAGTTAGAATGGATTTTCATCACAGTTCTGTTTCAGAGTTTTCGTAGAGTTATTTTTGGTGAGTTATGGAGTTCAATCAAGAGTTTATGTATGATTTTTTTTTTATTTTTTGGCGATTATAAATGGAGCCCATCAATTAGTTTAAGCGTTATTTGTTAGTGGGTATGAATGGAGTTTCATTGATGATTTTATGTTATCTTAAGTTAGTTTTGGTGAGTTAGGAATGGATTTTCTTTGGTGGTTATGGATTTCAATCGATGAGTTATGTTTTAGAGTTTTTTTTGAATGTTTTGGTGATTATAAATGGAGGTCATCAATGAGTTTTTAGACATAGTTCAGTGATGTTTGTAACCCACCATTTTTTATTTTTCAAACCACCCCTTTTTATGAAAACACACTTTATACTGAACTCAATTGATCCCCCCCTTTTAACTTTAATGGGCTGTGCCTGTGACACTTAGTGTGCAGTGGGTCTGAACCAGATCATTCAGGTTTAGTATATCGTTGATCCTGGAACTTAATTTGCTTGGTCTTTTGACGTGTCTACACAAAACCCGTTTTGATTTTTTTGCTCCATATTGAATACATCATGGCAAACATTAATTCCACAGAGAAGTGTTTGTATTTTTTAACCATCAAACCAACCCTTTTAATTTCTGGACCCACCCTTTATACCCAATAAATTCAGTATCCCATCCTTTTAAACATTTTCAGAATGTTTATAACAACCTTTCTCAAGCGTGGGTTACCACTATTAAGATTTAATTGTTAGTGGAGGTATGAATGGAGATTCATTGTGGTTCGGTTTGTTTAAAGTCATTTGGTGGGAGTTTGGATTGGCTTTCATAACTGTTGAGAATTGTTAGGGTTTTTTTTGGTGAGTTATGTTTTAGAGGGTTTTTTGGGTTTTTGGGTGAGTTATGGATGGAGTTCACCAATGAGAGTTGTTTTTAGAGGTTCTTTGTTGGTGAGATAAGTGGATCTTAGTTCATTTATAGTTATGGTTTTAGGTTCTTGGTGGGTCGCCGAAAGCCGGGTGACGCCTTTAGTCTATAAAAGGCCATTCCTCCATTATTTACCTTTTTAAAAGGGCATTCCATTAATCAATTTAAACTCAATTAATTCCCCATTTATCAATAAAGGGGCCAGTTCATGCCATTCGCTCAGTAACCAATTAAAGGGCTAATTCCTCCAGTTGCCAAAGGGGCCATTCCATCATTTCGAAAGGGCAAGCAATTTTATTTAAAATTATCATTCCTCAGTGACCAATGACAGGGAAGGGGACATTCCTCAATTTACTTAATTGGGGTCGCCCCCCGCAACTTTTGTTGGCCAGGGGGACTATAATAGAAATGCTGCCTGCCCGTAGTGTGTGTGTGTGTGGTGTGGATGCGCCCTCCACGATGCGTTTTGGAACTAAGCCATGTGGAAGTCCATCTTCGAAACATAGATGCATCTCCGGGGGCGGTGGGTGGATACCAAAGTGGGGTATGTGGCCTGGGTCAAAGGTCAAATGTGGTCCAAAATAGGTACAACTCTGGGCAAAACTAGGCTAAAATCGCTATAATAAACGTTGTCCACACGATATCTTTTGATTGGAGCTAGTATGGGGTTCCATCTCTGCACCATAGATGTCACTCAAGTAGGCTGCGGAAGAGTTCGGATTAGGGTCATGTGGCATGGTCAAAGGTCAAATGGGTGCAAAAATGCAAAAATGGAGTAAATGCCTAACCTTATCTTTTGTGATAGGAGGATGAAATGTGGTGGGTGTAGTCAACTTCAGTATCAAAATTTTGAAGGTCAATGTTAAGGTCATCCGAGGTCAATCCAATGGTCACATCACTTAACATGTGGTAGAGGATGAAAAATTGGTGGGTGTGGTCAACATTCAGTACCAAAATTTTGAAGGTCATGTCAATGTCATCCGAGGTCCAATCCAAGGCAAAATCACTTAACAAGTGGTAGGAGGGGAAAATTGGTGGGTGCGATAATCAACTCCGGGGCAAAACTTTGAGTCATGTGAAGGTCATGAGGGGGTCATCCAAGGGCAAATCACTAAATATGTGTGTAGGAGGATGAAAACCTTGGTGGGTGTGGGCACATCCAGTGCCAAAATTTTTAAAGTGTCTTTGAAGTCAAATGCGGGTCATTTCAAGGTCAAATCACTAAACATGTGGTAGGGGGATTAAAATTTCTGGGTAGTGGGTACATTCATCAAAAATTTTGAAGGTCTTTCAAGGTCATGCAGGGGTTCATCCAAGTCAAAATCACGTTAACAAAGTGAAAATTGGTGAGTGGTGGTCATCATTCAATTGCTAAAAAAATTTTATGGTCATTTCAAGGTCATGTAGATCGGGTCCATTTAAGGTCAAATCACTCCTCATGTGGTAGGAGGATGAAACTTGGTGGTGTGGTCAAACATTCAAGTGTTGACACTTTGGAAGGTCTGGAAGAAGGTCATGAAAGCCATCACAATCTTACCTGAGATACTGAAAATGTTTGCTTCTGTTATTAGGACTGGGGCACTGGGTGGAGGACCTTTGTGGTTCGAGAACTGCGTTGGTATAAAAGGCGATCCTCCATTACCAAATAACCGGCCATTCCTCAATTTACCAGTTTAAAGGTGCCATTCCCAATAAAGGGGCATTATATGATTTTCTGAAAATGGAAAAGATTCTAATTGGATTAAAGAGCATTAGGTATTTCAAAAAAAATTATGCCAGGAATGTATTTTTTTGCACGATTTGAAGAAGAGCACCCTCGGGTTCATGTAGAACTCAAATACTTTTGTACACTACATTTTCTATTTTGCCAAAGCATAATTTATGTCCATCTTGAATCTTACTTGTTCAAAAAAACGTCTGCCAACCGATAACTTGTCTTAGGTTGTCGCATGCATTGCGTCTCCAGGATCATTAAGTTCCACCATACAAGGGGTCTTATGCATCATTGATGCTCTGTTTACACATAATCACGGTCTATTGCGGTTTGAAATGCGAAATTTTTTTTTTTACAAAAACCACGTCATGAACGTCACATGTATGAACACGTGCTGTAGCGTGACAGTAGACACCTGGTTGGCGCGCCATTTTTTGGCTTTTTTAACCATGGAGGAACAATGACAAGGTCGAATTAAAAATTCGCGATTTCTTCTTTGGCCAGTAAGGAGGCCATATAAAGGAGGTGCACGGCGATGTGGAGCTGTAATCAACCTTAACGATGAGGTAAGTAGGAATAATATTGTATAATTGTAGCGTGTGCCACCAAGTCAATTCACCACTTGGCCTTGTTCCAAATGTTTTTTCAGTGGAGTTGGTGACGCTGCAAGCTGGCAACAATCCAAGGGGCCACCCAGGGTATGCGGTCACGATTCCAAATGTAGGTTATGAGGACTCGAGAGGGGGATTATTTAGGGCAGTGCACATGCCAATTATATTACGCTTTTCAAAGTAATTCCATACAAGGTTACATGAAACACTCAAAACAAATAATTAGGGCAAAACTATGAGTACATTTTATTTCTTGTAAACCAATATATGAAAATATTTAAATTATTTCAAACAGTAGTTTATACATCATTCAAACATTGTACTGCGCAATGATGGTCACGGGGCGGTTACGACGGGGGAAATACAATTCGGGAAATTTTTATCGGAAAACACAGGTGAATAATGCATCCGACCTCTAAAACAAAAAAACCGACCCATAAAAGTGCAAGAAGTTAACGTAGACATGTGCTGTATTACCGATATAATTAGGTCATTTCGACTTAATTCGAAAATTTAATTAGAAGAGATCCCCGTATCAGGTTTTTAAGATGTCAAATAATTCATAATTTAATGGGGAAAGCATAGATTTTCACCCAAAAATGCAACGATGGTCGTTTTCGTTTGTTTTGCGACGATCAGTAAGTATCACGATGAAAATTTTGTGATCGAAACTGCGCATGGTTTACCACATGGACCTTGTGGATTTATTCATAAAAACTTCTTGAGCATTGATGCGTCATCAAGCAAACTTCGTGTTCACCGAACGGTCACCGGCGGTCGGTGACGTCATTAATAGTTGGCGCACTTCATTTAATTAGCCTAATCCAAAGTTCTAAAGTAAAAACGTGTTGTGTTGCAGGAATTGCTTAAAATTGAAGGATAAGTTTCTAAATTCTAGTGTACAATTCTCGTAAGTTATTTTATCCAACTGAAAATACCAGAAGGAAAACGGCAGTGAATGTTTAATGGTGCAACGAGAAAATTTTGAGTCCTCGAATTTTCTGTGATATGTAGTGGATTCATACAGATTAGACACGAACATGCTCAATAGATGTCCTACCTTTTATTTGCATGGTTTCAGAAATAACTTAAAGGTCCATGGCGCTCTTTCTACTTTCGTCTTTCTCCCTTCCTCTCCCCTCTTCCCGTTTCCTTCCCGATCGCTAATAGCCTCGTCCCAGAAGCCCAGTTTACCGGAAGTGGTCAATATTTTGGTATCAGGAAGAAAGCTACATTTTCCAGTACCCTGTGAAATCTTAGAGCCAACGGATGTTTGGTTTGGAAGGTATCAGGGAAAAATGTTGACCCCAATTGGTCGACCCAATATTAATTTTACACAGTACTATATGGGGCCTACAAAATCCGGTTTAGCTCTCGCATCAACAAGGATGGATATTGGCGGGAAACTTTACAGAGGGGGTTTGGTGTGAAGGCCCCAATTTCTATCAAGATGAAAACGTCAGACCTTAATTCGGGCCATCCCCCGTTAAAATGATAACAAAAATGTGATTTTTTATGCTTACGGTTCAATAGAAAAGAAAATAAGCTGAAAATTCCTAATTTTGCTCCTATATAGGAGGCAAATTAGAAATTCACAATTTGTGTTACCTAAAGAAACAGTTCTCAGCTCCTTGTAGGTGGGATATATTTGATAGAACGATTTACACCAGTGCCAAAATCAGAATTTGATACATTTGTTAGGGACACCTGTTATTTGAAATCTCTCGTTGCACCTAGAATCAGAATCAGATTGATTTAGGTCTATCACCTTTAAGATTGGTGAACTCCAGTCCATGAATTCAAATTTACTGTTTTACTTTGTAAGTTTAATAAAGATGGACTTTGTGATCCATTTGTTTATGGTTCACTAGATGGCCCTGAAAATGTTAAGTCCAAAATTTGTATGAATGACGGTGCATTTTGTGCCCCATCAATGGGGCTAGGCTAGGCTAGCCACAACCACACACTTTGACATAGAAATTTTTTTCTTGAAATGTTTGATATTGAATGTAGACCAATCCTGTACTTAAAAAATGCGGGGTCATTCATGTCTGTAGGCCATGTATTTGGGAAGTTATAAGGCAAAAATTGTCCCCAAATGGCCGACAATTTGTGCCCCAATGGCAGAAAAGCTAATGTCCTTTGCCAATCTTGACAAAATATGCACCATTCCAGGCCATTTTACAAAAATGTGCCTATACTTAAAGGGATTAGCAGCATAAGGCCGGAGAGAGGAGATAAAAAAATGGTCGACTGCAATTTTTAAATGGGATACAAGTAAAGGGGATAGTGTTGTCGACTAGAGTTTCATTCTGCTTTAATGTAGACAAACAATCCAAATAGTGAAAAAAAAAATGGAGTACTTTGAGAAATTTGTCATACGGTCTACTGTTAAATAGCCATACAGCGATGCCATCTCAACATCTAACAAACAGCTGATTGTGGTTTACACCGGTGCAGAATAAAAAAGATCAATGATGTTTTGTGTTTGAGGAAAAACTGTATTGATCATTGCACAATAATAATGGCGCTTTAAAATCTGGAATATTCACCGGGAAAGGTTTTTTGATCTCAAATCGGAATTTGCGCGTATAGAAATTACAGAATCGGATAAAAGCTACTGCCTTGTCTTTAATACACAGATTTCAAGCCTACCACTTGCAGATTATGTTCACATATCCATGCCAGTAACAATAATACCAAAATATGAATTTTGATTTTTTTTTTTTTTTTGGATTAGCAAATCGCTGCTTATCCCTTTAATGTACATGATAATATAAGTATCAAAGATGAATGACCACTTTTGAAATCTTATCATGTCTCACGATTTGGGGGTTAATTTTCAAATTTTTATGATTTTCCGATTGGATTACATAAACAAAACATTTTAGACAGCTCATTTGGTCACAACTTTGGTTGAAGTTACATGCCCTTGTGTGACCATAAGAGTCTGGGCATGGCTACCTAGGCCATTTAAAGACACTATCAGTGATTTGCTAAATCAGAAAATCGAAAAAATCATCAAAATCAGATTTTTGCATGTATGTAACAAGTACAGGTATCCTAACATACCCTGCAAATGATAAGACCAGAAGCAACCTAATAAGGACAGAATCGGAAATTTTAGTCATTACTGTCCGTTCGGACACTTACTACAACACGTAATTGAATGGGGAATCGTATCTTGGAACACTGCTGTTTTCTTCCTTTTCTGTCAATTCTTCAGTTGGAAAAGGTAACTTATCAGAATTCTACAGACTTATCCTTCACTTTGAAGCTATTCCTGCAAATTTGAAATATTTTTCAAATCACTGATAGTGTCTTTAAGTGCTATGTTGTAATTTCTGTTCATGTATGGACAAAAAAATACAAAATTGCAAATTTCTCCCAAAGTAGATAGAATTTGCACACATTAAAGGTGCATGTTCCAATCGTATTGGAACCCCCCTGATTTACCCGGAAGCAACATCAATTTTGATATTAGATGAAAGGCCATATTTTTCTCATTGTCGCCCTGGTCTTGAAATTTGAGCCCTGAAATCCATTTCATTCCCAAGATATAAACAAAAAATCTGCAGTTTAATGGTTAACCATCAATATTAGCACAGTATTGAATAGGGTTTTGCAATATACGCATTGTTGCTTCTGCCATAAAAACCGCAAGTTTGTTTCCCACGGTACTTAATGTGGCGTATATTTACAAGTGCAGACTCTAATACCAAGTAGAGAACACAATGACATAAATCGGAACAAGCACCTTTAAGATCAGACAGACATTAAGATCAGATATTAAGAGTGCTGATGTGTACATCTGATATAAATTCTAACATCATATAACAACAATCATTGGGAATTATAAGTTTTTAAAAACTTCATATCAGGTGTACGTGTTAAGAGCGCCCTCAATATCTGGTCCAATTTTAGCCTATTTTGATGCTGAACAACTATTTGCAGGCCTATATTTCCAAAAGGAATTCAGAATTTCTACTTCTTTTATAAATACTGGCAACTGATAACACATGTGGCATTAAAACTATGCAAGGTGACCATTTAATACTACTGTCAAAATCGTGAAAATCAATCTCTGACACAACACAAGGGGCCAATTTGGGATCCAGAATTGTTTTCAATGCCAGCAACAACTGAAAGCATACATAGCATTGAAATATTAAATCTAATACCATGTGACCATGATTTACCCAGTTGTCAAAACATCAAAAATCAATGCAACACAGCACAAGAGACCATCCCCCCCCAAAAAAGATCTTGATCTTCAGGGAGTCATATGGCGAACGATGAGAGATAAGAAGAGCTTTTGAGTTCGAGGTGGGTGGTTCAAGGAGGAGGAGACGATGCTAAAATCCAGAGGGGGGCCCAATTGGGTACAGGTGTGCATCCGCCGGGTAAAAAATCGACCCATGTTTTAGTGACCAAATTGTACAAAATATGAACCATTTACATATTGGTTCCGAAATGCGACCCATTTCTATAGTTGTTTTGAATTGCAAACCATTTTCATAGTAACCTTAGCAAAACGGCCCATTTTCATAGTAACTTTTCTTTTCCCCGAAAAAAAATTTTTTTGGAAAAATCAACCATTTTCTTGTGATTTTACTGAAAATCTGAACAATTGAACCCAGTTTCCTAGTCAATTGCGACCAAAAATGTAAATTAACTTTTTTTTTATATAAGTAGCACTGACCTCAAAAACTTGACCATCAATATAGTAGCATGGTGGGAACAACGACCCATTGTTATAGTAAGGGGTGAAATGTGACCCATATCGGCGGCACATTTATGTACCTACCCTTTTTCCACTGATAACCCCCCCCCCCCCCCCCCCCCCCCCCCCCCCCCCCCCCCCCCCCCCGTCGGGGCTAAAATAGTTCACTTGATTACTTTCATCTTCTTTGGTTTGTTTCTCCAGCCTCCTGCAGCAAGCTGTTTGCCGTTGGTAACACATTGTATGTGTCTTTTCCAATTAGGGATTACCCCAGCACTGGTAAACTTCTAGAAGGAGTGGAAGCACAATGTGATCAGGTAGGAATGTCACGTTAAACATTATGCATGTGAAAAAAATCATTTCAAATAGTACTCGCTATAAGAATTAGACTTTATGTGTGTTCATGGTGCGCAATCCTTGATACGATCCCCGCCCATATCGGCCCTTTCGTGGCAAAGGGCGTAACTTGAGTTTACACCCTTTGTCTTAAAAGGGCCCCCCCCTGCAATACCATTCATTATGGGATACATTTTCTTTTAAAATGTTGAGCCCTAAATGCTAAAAATAGTTAATAAAAATAAGTATCCCATATGCAATTGTTTTGCATGATGACCCTTTCAGGCAAAGGGTGTGCTCTAGTTACGCCTCTTGCCATGAAAGGGCCGCTATGTGGCAGGAGGTGCTGGGCGGCCACCTAAAGACACCGGTCCAGGGATTGGGTCACAGGGAGAAATTCAACCCTAAAAAATGGGCACTTAAAGCACTTAAAGCAATAACAAAATTTTTTGAAGAGCGCCCCCACTTGTTTTTCAAAAATTTGGAGATTTTTACCACTGTTGCATTGTACTGGCTAGTACGTTAATAACGTGTGAATGGTTACAGCTCAAAATTTTACTGTTGTCCCAACAAGAATTTTGTACTAGAATAATTATTATCGGGGATCCCCGATAATCATTCAAAACGGCTTCTGGAAACGGCCTTCCATGTGAAATAGCCCGGGAAATAGCCATTCTTGTCTAGACGCTCATCCATTAGTTTTTTAATAGTTCATGCAGTCAAGTTAGAGGTTATTTTCTCGAGTGGCACTATTTCATCACATCATGGATGGACATAACGTAAGCATTTTCCAGCTATTCGTTTAAGTCCATCTGGGATCCCATTTATTACAAATCCTATTTTGTGATAAATACGCATTTTTTAGCATTCCCTCGTTCGCAGTTATAGTGTCCTACACAATTACCAACGTAACTGTGCAAAATACAAAGTTTGAAAATTGGGGGCGCTCTTCAAAAAAATTGCCATATTGCTTTAACAATTAAGTGCAAATTTCACACATTTTGACCCATTCTTGGTGGCAATCGGAGCCTATATTACGGCACAAAATTCTTATTTTGTTTAGAACCCGGTGAGTAACATGGTGATTGTGTTCCCTCCGCAGTCCGCACCCCACCCCCTCTGGATACGCCAGACAGTATACAAAAATAAACCATTTAAAACAATCATGCATCAAAGAACAAGATAGTTGTTGTCAACCCAAAGTCAAGAGATTTGCTGCCCAACGCAAAATCAACAAGATTGAGATTTTAGGAAGCAGATAGAGGAATGTCAGGGCCCAGTATATTTAGCTTCCTCTATTCCATACGACCAATGATGAGGGGAATGGTTATTAATGGTCTGTGACTTTATGCATTATGGTTCCTAAATGCCATATTTCTATTCTATTAATAGGCCATGAAAGAATATGTGCATGGATTTTGAAGAGCCAAGAAGCAGATTACAGCGTGGTAAGAAAAAACTATGGACCTGGGACCGTATTCTCAAATATGTTTAAAATAAAACGTGGTTAGGCGTAACTGTGGGTAGCTAAACTCCCACGGTTTAAAAACCGGCAGTTTAAAAATATTTTAACAAGTCGTTTCGCTAACCACACTATTAAATGCCGTAATATCATCCACCGAAATGTGGACTTATCTTCGCCTATAATTATGGGCACGTGAACAAGATTATAGTCAGACCAATTGCCTTCAGTAGTTGTGAAGGCAATGCAGGAGCCACGGGTAAATTTCAAGAATGTCGAGTTACGCAAGGCGATTTGTTCAATGATGGAGACAAAACCCCGGGCATCTTAAAACTGTTTGTGTCGTTGTGCCGCCACTTCTTCATCACTAGGATAACAGATACACATGAGCATGACAATAGAAGGCAAAGGAAAAAATGGACGAGAAATACAGGAGACCAACTGGTCTAACCACGAGTATCACTTATAGCTGAAAATATCAGGCATTTGATGACAACGTGGTTAAACACGACTAAAATACCCCGGACCAAGTAAAGTTAACAACGTTTTATACAGTTTAACGCTGTTCGGCCTAAATTTAAAACAGCGTTTAAAGTGAACCATGCTTGGAATTGCGTTTATTTCAGCTCGGGCGTTTAATTGCGATGTACCCAGTGATTTATCGGTTAAACATTGTTGAGAATAGGGCCAGTTTGTTTGCTATGTTTGTATCCCCCCGGGCTTTAGGATGAGTCATAGACCTGGAGCTAGCACACATTTGTAACACATCTCACGTACAAAAGGTTTGAGTGATTAAATATGTAGACAGCCTGACAGGGGGGAAAAACCCCTGAAACGCGATTCTTAAGTGCCGCAAGTGGTGCCTTAAGGAGGGGGCCAAAGGACAAAGATGTACAGGGGTTACAAATTTTTAAATTGATCCCAATCATGGTGAAAAAGTATACATATTATGTGTCAAAACCACAAGGATTCAGAGAAGGTATAGTTTGTAATATGTACAGCTAAAGTTTCAGAGTTAGAGGCTAAAAAACAGCAAAATCATAAAAAGGGTCAATTTCAGTTGTACAGGGGTTCAAATTTTAACATTGCTCCGAATTGGATAAAAAATGGTGCCAATATTGGTGGAGTTCATAGGATTAAAAAAGGGAATAGTTTTGAGTGTCTCAAATGCTTGCTGAGGAAAGTAGGGGGTAACAAGTTCAAGCACCATTGAAGCAATGGGCGTCGACCTTCTGTGCCCCCTACAACGGAAACTAAGAATTTAGGACAGTTCAAACTATTCCTTATTTTAAAACCCTATGAACTCCACCAATAATTTGCACCATTTTTTTATTCCAAAGCGGAGCAGCAACTTAAAAATTTGAATCCTGTACAACTGAAGTTGACCCTTATTATTGATTTTCGCTGTTTTTTCGCATTATAACTCTGAAACTGTAGGCTGACATATTACAAACTATACCTTTTCTGAATCCTTATGGTTAGACACATAACATGGTGTGCTTTTCAAAATGATGATCAATTCAAAATGTTTGACCATGTACAAACTTTGTTTTGGCCCCCCTCTCCTTTTAAGGCACCATTTGCGTCACTTAGAATCAAGTTTCAGGGTCCCTGTCAGTCTCTCAACATATTTAATCCACTCAACATTTTCGACTTGAGATGTGTTACAAATGTGTGCTGCTCCCGGGGTTATCAGAGTTTCCCAAGGAGGGCCACCCTCAATTTTCAACCAAATCATGTTTTTTTGCTTACATATATGCTTGGCCAACATACTAGTTCACTCTGTGAAATAGCTAAGACTCAACAGCTCAAACTTGATATCCTCATAGGGACAATCTGCTACTATAACCGCTGGTAAATATTCCAGATGCGGAATTTTAGATGTACAGAGTACCCTATGTAATGTTATACTATACGTAAATTGTTACTACATCAAAACAAAAAATCTATTAGGTTGTGCAGGCATTGACCGCTAATGACATTTATTGACCTTTGACCCCCGTCTCCTAACTTGGTTAAGTTGTGGTTACACCAATGGCGAGTCGCCAAATGGTGTAAAACGTTTTTCGATGGAGGTGAACTGTGCACTATGATGAGATGCGATTTATTTATTCGTATGAATCGTCGTTACACAATTGGCACTGACGACCCCTCTTAGGTTGGACTACAAAAGGTTAACTTTATCAGTCCAAAGTTGACGAAATTTGGTATGTGGGTTAGTGGTGACATTCAAGTAAGTAATACCTGCGGACTGTGTCTCAGGTATTTGGTGCAAAGTATTTGGTGTTAGATTTGCTTCTTGTGGTCATGAAATCTAAGAGGTGAACTTCTACCTGATCCCAATGTCCAAACTGGGTTTGTGGGTAGTGGAGAATGCCAATTCTACCTTTTGCAATGTGTCATCACTATTTGTCACATTTCATTGCATATTGCTCCCTGCCAGGGGCTTTTTGCAAGTTTTTAACGACAATATTTTAGGTCTTATTTTGAAAACTGGCATTTATTATCCCATCATTTGTAGCTTGCTATTATTCTGGGTCACATGCTGCCTCTATCAAGTTTTATGAATGTGCACAATTTTTGAGACGTCCACATTTCTGGATATTTTGAGATTTTTTGCACAGTTGCAAACTGGTAATTGACTAGTAAGGCATACCTGTGAATGGTACAGTCAAAACTATCTATGTCTCACAAAAGAAAGAATTTTGTAATTAGAATAATAATATCGGAGATCTCTGATGCAACGGCTGCGGAAATGTCATTCCAACGGAATACCCTGGAAATTGCCCCATGTACGGGTGTCTACGCTCATCCGTCAGTTGTTCCGTCCGTCGGTTCAGGTAAGTCAAGTTAAAGGTTATTTTTCGTGAGGGTGTGGGCACTATTCTATTCTAATCATGAACATACATGAAATTTGGCGTTTCCAGCTCCGCCATTATTAAGTCAGTGTCCTGGATTCTAATTACAAAATCGCTTTCTTTTATGACAAATACTACTTTTTGAGGCATTACCACTTTGCAGTACGTTACTAGACAATACCACCACAACTTTGCAAAATCTAAATTTTTGAAAATTGGGGGTGCTCTTAAAAAAATGTGCTTTTATTGCTTTAAAACAGTAGGCTCATTTTGTATGGAATTTTAGTATCACATTATCAAATTAACTAACTCTAATTCTATGTACATGTATGTAAATGATGCACTCACATAATACTGTACCTAGCTATGGGTATGTAAGAACAAATAGGACAAAATTATTAATATTTAGTATTTTAAAAATTGGGACTAAATCCCGTCAGACTTGTTTTCTTTTAGGAATGTATCCATCTTGTGCAATTTGTGAACTAATTTAATTGCTATTTGCTATCTTTGATATTTCAGTTGTAAAGTGTACCATCCTTATGGCTAACATGGCTGACTACAAGAAGATCAATGAGGTCTATGCTGGATGTGAGTATACTCCCATTACCATTTCCCACTTGGTTCAACTAGTATAGAATGGAATGGCAGATAATACAAATTTTCCTAAAAAGAAACTAAACCAGATGTTCACGCGTCACAGGGGGTAGGACATGCCAACTTAACAATTCAATTCGGCATCCGGCATAACCTGAGTGTCTTTATCAAAGACTTAAAACGGTACATGGTAGGAGGGCGTTCTTACACACATCGGACGAAGATGCGGGACAAAGACTTGACTAAAGGTTAACGCTGGTCACAAATATTTAAATCATAAAATTTTAAATGACCGTTATTGGAATTACACTGTTTTGCATTTTGACGTCAATAATTTTTTTCTTAAATTATCATGATATTACTAAGATCTTTTGAACAAAGGTTTAAGAGATGATTTTGTAATGTCACTGGGACTGAGGCTTGCGTAGAAAATACACGTAAGAATTCCATAAATTACCGTTTGGAAATCCCAGATGCCCAAATCGAGCAGATCGTTCAAAGAGTGGCATTTCTGCAGAAACCTATCCAATGAGAAGAATAGAACAAAGGTGTTGCTGGCATTTGTTATGAAACTGCCTGTGGTCAGTCATCCGTGTTATGACGTCTCGTGGACATCTAAGGCCAGAAATACCTTTCAAACACAAATAACTGAGCCTTGTGCACAAATGATCTAAATTTTATATAATATAACAGATTTTAATGATTTGTAATTGGTTCAAGAATTTGGTATGTCCAAAACAACATTACATATATAATAAAATTACACACAATTTATATATTTGATACTTAATATCCAAAAGAGGCGTTGCAGTTCAACGATAATATGTCCTCACAGCGAAGACTCCAAAATGACAGCGCACAAGTTCATACAAATCTCCTCAGGTAATATATTCCAAGGGAATCTTCTCAGTCCTGAAGGTAATCTTGTCCAGCAGTTTAAGACGACGGGGCTTTCCCTCGACGACACTAATGTTCCACAATAATAAAATCCAGGTAATATACCACCATCAGTCTGTCGCTATGTCCTCATATAGGACCACAAATTGGAATCCCTTTTTTGATTCCAAAAACTGAAGCTCTTTGGCTTAAAAGACGACAGCAGACAATTTAGCTATCAAGCTCCGGCGGCATCCAAAGTATTA